>JAIPRN010004283.1:0-15897 GCA_025469175.1 Geopemphigus sp. TES_GeoC_2020
CTGTATTAATACCCGATTAATTATCATACCGTACGCTATATATAGCGCCGTCGATACGGTTCGGACGAAAAAATAATAATAATAATAATAATAATAAAACGAAAAGTAATAATATCGAAAAAAAGAAACCGTCGGAGCAAAAAGCGCTACGCGGGATACATATTTCAGAGCGGAAAGTTTCGTTCGCCGCTTTTTGAAATATTTATTCGAAGGAAAAATGTGTTCGGAATGAATACGTTAATTAAAACCGAAGCGGCGGCGGTGGCGGCGACTCTCCTCGGGCTCTTAGAAAATCGGTTTAAATTGGAAAAAGAAAAACACCGGCAAAGAAAAACATAAAACACGTTTTACAATGCAAATCGCGTAAAGATCAAAGTTGAAAAATTCCGAATCGGGTCTGTTTTCCTTCTTTTTTTTTTTAACTACGGGGACTTTGCATATTGGATTATGCCTTTGACGTCGTAGATTTTTTTTTATTTTTGCCCCTTCCTCAAGTTTTTAACCCCCCCCCGCCCCGTATACAAATATATATATATATATATATACGCGTAACGTCATCACCTCGGGAACTCATCATAATTATCAACCAAAAAAAAAAGCGACCGCACAAAGAGTCGAGGAGACTTTTGATCAATAAATATGCGGCGTTCTTGATTAGAAAGAAAAAGGAATTTGAATAAAAATCGTGGCCTCGCGATGGCGGGAAAAATGTTTTTTTTCCCTTTCTTTCTCTCTTTCTTTCCGTCGGCCAAGTACCCCTCGTGAATAAATTTACGTAAATCAGCTCCGTATATATTAATTTTTCCGCGTGTGTATACACTTAATTCCCCGGACTTTTTTCCGCGCCGGGGGTTTATTAAAATTTCGCGATCCAGTTTATTATTTACATTCGGGCGAGAAAAACGGAATCGCCATTCGCGCGGCCGCTGGTGCCCGTTGCCGCGGCCGAAACCCTCGGGCACACTCGCGTAACGGATATATTTGTTCGCGTTACGTCCGCCGCGGCGAATCGATACGGGCGGCGACACGCGCGCGCGATATTACGCCGGACCAACGGCCACCGCGTTCCTCTAGTCATTTTGTCCGTTCGGCGCTGGCCTCGTGAACGGAGTGGTCCGCCGCGTTTTCGACGATTGTCGCGCGTAATTCGTACATCGACGTTTCCGAACACCGGCGGGGAGAACTCCGACAATTTCGCAAACTTTCGTTGGTCGAATAAACGAACGACGAAAACGAAGTACCGGTTTAAAAAAAAAACAACCGGTTAATCGCTAGTTTCGTAACGGAACAACCGCGAACACTCGCACGTTTGGCCAACAAACGTTTCCGAAAATCGTCGGAACGTACGCCCGTTGTAACGGAAACGAAGTTCGCGGCGAATTTCGCGCGCGGATTTCGTCGGGAAAACTTTATGACGCCCGAATTCGGCCGCGCGAACGCGCGCCGTGTCCGATGATATAACGTTTTATGGTAATGCCCGGCGCGCGCTTATCTCGCCCGCAACACTGACTTTTACGTAATAATATATACGCCGGGCGGACATGACGAATTGGTTTAGACGTTCGCCCACACATGGGGGGACGACCAGCGAACGCCGCCGGAACGTTACGACAGAAACGACGACACCCGAAATGTATCCCCCGGTTCGTAAGTATACGTGGCCGTCGGGTCGACGTGTTTTCGGCCACTTCGGACGATTAATATCGAAAACGTTCGTGGTAAAAGCGGTTAGCGACGATAGAACATTTTTTCCGGATCGTACGAATCGAACGCGCGAAACATCGGCCGATTTACTCAGAACGCTACGCCACGTATGTATGCTTTGTACGCTACGTTCACTATACGGTGAGACAACACGCTACGTAATACTGCGTACGATATTTACTTCGAAGAAATGACGTAGCGCCGCTCGCGAAAATTAATAAAATATATTATTTATTTTTCGAAAAACCTTAACCTTAAGCTGAGTTTTACTTAAAAGTTATAACTGCCAAGATGGCGTGAAAAAAATGATCGACTGCTCGTCGCTCGTATATCACAGGACACGCTGTATTCAATTTCCGATATCGACACCGGCATGCCTGTCGAAACCCGCAACGTTCGCGACACATCGTTCAAAAATATAGCCACAAATCAAACACTCGGCGACGCGTCGCAACGTAGAACAAAACGTAGCGTACACTATTCTGTGTGGCCATTTACGTCTTCAAGATAGAAAACTATTTTTTATTCGTATAGCGAACATCGCGAACAAAGCACGCGTAGCGTTCCGTTTGGCCTCAGCTTTACGCGTATTAAGATTCCGTCGGGACGAGTGTCGCCGAATGAGGCGGGGGGGGGGGCGACTTTTTTTCGTAACGATTCGAAAATAAAACCTTCGCGAAATTCGTTACGGTTTTGAGGTAAAATTATACGTTTATATACCACCGGTAGATGGTTAATGGTCGAATTAACGGGTTCGGTCAATTTATTGATACGTAATAAAAAATATATATATATAATATTTACGTGTTTCGTAAAAATCGAAATCGGTTTTTCGTCGTAAAACGATATTTTCAATTTACGTCGTACAATCGGTAAGTGCGCGCCGGCGATTCCGGTCGATATCGCGTTGTTATTACTTTTCTTCGGGTTTTTCTATTCGCGCGGCACGAGCCGAGGTAAACAATAGCTACGACGGAATACGGACGCTGCAAAAAACAAACGCCGTCAAACCGAATTAGCTCGAAACGGTGTACGTTACGATCGTTTTTATTTTTCGTAAAATTTCTCTTCAATTTGTTTTCGCTGTTTACACGAGTCTCACGGAATGGCCCGAAGGTTGTGTATCTGTTTGGCCTCCAAGTGTTTCAGGGTTTGTACGTATCGAACGTTCGTAAAACGCGGAAACGTCGACTAATTTCCCGGGGTACATTTTTTTTTTCAGAATTTCGTTTCCGCTCTACCGGAATATCGAAAAACGTGTCGGACACATTTCGGAGCCGGTAAAACCGACGGCCGGAGCGGCGCCGTCGGGCCGTTCGCGGACGTTAAGTAAAACAACGTCGACTTAGCGAGAACGGAAATAGGACGGTGTACTCGTGTCGGGCCCAAGCTCGGGACTTTTAGTACCTAGCCGACTTCACCCTCGGCCGTTTCGAATCGGTTGGGTTGTTTTGGGCGGAACGCCGACGGTGCTGTGAACGGGTGGTGGTAGCGAATTTAGTGACCAACGTTCGAACGCGTTAAGGCCGATCGGAGATTATCGACCGAGCGGGGACCGGTCGGACGGATGGACGGGGGAACGTTGGCGCACGACCGTGTACGCGATGTTTTCCATTTGCCCGGGAGTTTTCGAGGAGAGTGACACGTTCTCCGTGTCGTCGTCGCCGGTCCTTCGCCGTCCGTCTTCCACATCTCGCCACCGTCACGACATACCCGAAATGCGCGTGAAGGCGCCGGGTCGTCGGCGTTCCGCGACACACGCACAACCCCCCCCCGGGACGGGTCCGTACACTTTACGCCCGCGCGACACGGCCGAACACAATACGCGTGTATACGACGACGGGCCGCCGCCCAACACTCCCGGCGTAAACACGACATAATTGTACGTCGTTTTCCGCGGCTGGTTAGGTGCGCGCGCGCGCGCGTGTATCGTTTTTATTGTTGTCGCGTACAATAACAATAATACGACGCGCGTCCGTACCCGGAGTACAATACGCGCGCGCCCGCACCAGGCCTTATTGTAAAACGGAACGACGTCGTCGCTCCCTCTATATATGTTTGTTTGTGTGTGTGTGTGCGCGCGGGGAAGGGTAGGTCAGCGTGGCTGTCAGTCAACCATCGTATCCTCCACCGCCATCTCTTTCTCCCGCGAACACCCTCTTCTCGAACGCGCACGTACAGTGGTACTACTACTACTACTACCACTATTATTATTATATATCGCCGCGCTCGTTTCGCGCGGACTCGTGACTTTGTTTTGATTTAAGTATACCCGGACACGTGGCCGCGTTTGTACAAGTCATCGGCGTATATGATATATAACGCGCCGTCCCTTATAGTAGTAGCGCGCGCCGCAGCCTCCTCCGCCACCCCAAAACGAAATACGCGATTTACGTCCGTTTCATAAGCGCGCCCGTGTATAATACTCCCGGTCCACCCCTTTTCTCCCCGATAACGGTAAATATTATTCGCGCGCGTATCGCCCGTACTTACGGACGTCGGATGATTATATAATACGCGCTATATCGTACAACGGCGCCTTTGTTATCGTTCCCCAGCCGCCGCCGCCGCCGCCGCCGGTCCGCGCGTGTTTTTGTTATCCGCACGTTTTTCCGCCGTTTCAATAAAGACAACGGGGCCCGAAAAAACTGCCGATTATAAATTACGGCACGTAATTGACCACGGGCGCGCGTGCCGGTTCCGTACGGGCAAGGGTCGCGTTCGGACGCGTGCCGGCGCGGACGTTCGAGAAGATGGTTGGCGGTTCGGCACCTATCGTAGAAACGAGTACGCCGGTTCGGTAATCGATACCGGAACGATTCGTCGGCCGGGAAAATCGCCGTGTTTTATTTGTTCCGTCCCCGTCGTTTTCGCTCGTGTGTTCGCGCACGTAAACAATCGACACCGGCGGACGCGTCCGGCAAAAATCACTTACGGCGCGGGCGCGATTTTCGAAACGGCTCGGCGTTTAGCGCTAAATACGTTTTCCAGTCGACACGAACGTATATTATCCGGACGTCCGAAACTGCGCGGAGCTTGGCGTACACGAACGACGTCGACTGCCGGCGGATGATTCCGTCACGTGCCGCCGACGATCGTTTTCGAAGTTTCGCTTTTCGGCGTCCAGGGTTCGTTTACAATACGGTACGCCGATCGGGTGTTTTTCGTGAACAGGAACGCGCGCGTCGCCGCCGGCGTACACCCAGTCGGGTTCGTTTTCGAAAACGGCGTCTCTCGTCGACTAAACGGGATAGCCGAGTATACGTGACGAAATTATAGGAAAACGTAACGTTTCAATCTACCCGGGAATGCGTTCGCGCATTATGGCTAATTTACCTACTCGACGCAGTGTGCCTTGGTCACACTTTCCGCATCCACGGGCCCAAGAAGCGTTTCTCCGTAATGGGTCTTTTTGTTTTTAAATCTTACCCGATTTTCATACACACTCCGTTCGTGTGTTCTCTGTCCCGTAAGGTCCCCCCACCCCCACCAACGACAGATATGGAATAATTTCCTTATGTATCGTTCCCCTCGGGACGGGGACCGCTTTCGGCGGGATTCCGTGTGGAGTTGCGTAATATATCGTTAAATATCTTTTAATTAATACGGTTCTTTACGCCCATTTTCTTTTGTTTTGTAAGGCCGATGGTACAATAACAATAATAACGTTTAAATATGCGTATATATCGATTCGATTTCTATTTTTCGCCTTTTTCTAACCGTCTTAATCCCGTCGCCTCCGATCCTTCGATCTGGGTCGGTGACCTTGACCACCCGGGCCGGGTTACGTCATACGGCGCTCCACCGGGCGACCCGGAGCGAGACGAGGAACGGTTTATCGCGATCGCGTTCGCGAAATGGCGGATCGTTCAACGTCGGACGATACTAATTCGGGTTACGATATTTGTTCACGTCACGAAACCGAGAACGTAAATTCGCGTTCCGTCGGCCGGTACGGTTCCGCCGAACCAATACGGAACGCGTGACGCGAGCGTCGGTATACATCCCGGACGGGAATCGACCGAATTTCGATTGACCGCGACGTACGGAACCGTAACACCCTCCCACAGTGTGTAGGGGGATGGGGGGTGGGAGTCGCGCGGACTTTTTCCCGAAACGACGTCGGACGGTCCGGCTTCGTATAATGGTATACCGCAAGGTATACGGGAATACGTAATTGCGCACGCGCGCCGCCGAGGAGAATCTATTACGGTTCCCGCGTCTTCGGGAAAAAGCCCTCGAATTCGCATTAACGGTGATCAATCTTCATCCATCAAAACCGCGCGGCGTATGACGCTTGCGGCCGTTTCGGCGGCGTGACGAGGGTCGTCGCCGTCGACGTGCGCGCACGTACACACCGGGCGCGGATACGAGACGCGCGAGTACAGGCGGCGGCGCGGACAATAAACGAAATAAAACGTACGCGTTGTCCGAATTACGTTGGAGAAAATTGGCGCGCCGGAGATTGTTCGGAATCGACGGACGGAGTTAGTCCGTCGCCCGCGTCCGACGGCCCCGTACCGTACACGCGCGCCCGGTCCGAAAAGGTTCGCCGATTTGAATAATTTTTTCGCCGAACGCCTACGCGCGCCGACCACAACTCCGCCGATCGCTTTTGGCGAAAATTCGCTTCGGCCCGTCGCTTCCCTTCGTGCACCTCCCCAACCCGCGCCGCGGACACCGTACTGTACACAACCGTCGACGGCCCGAATTTTCGTCGTGACGCGTCGAGGGGCGGCCCGCCCATGTGCTTGTCCGCCACCCGCCTTATCTTATCGACGTTTCTCTAACCGCTTACATTTTACACACACCTCCCCGCCGACGGTACCCAATAAACGTTTTCTCACGTCGCGCGTTTTACGAAATACGGCCGTAATTTCGTTTTAAGTTTTAATTTAACGCGTTCATTTTTCGGTAGAAAAGTACGTTTTTTCGGTCACGAAAAACAGACACGTCACGTGCATAATATTCGACATCGTCGCGCCTACCTAACGTTACGAGCGAATACATTTGTCGGGGTACATTCCCTGGAAAAACCAACGACGCGTCTCTCTCGTCCGTTCGCCGGACACATTCATGCACGAGAAAACGCGCCCGTTGTTTGTACGACAAACTCACGAAGCGAAAAGGGCGCGACGCGTTATTTTATTTTATGTTCGTTGTACACTTTCCGGTAGTTTATCGTCCGCGTTGGATTCAATCGTTTCCCTCCATTGAAAAGTCACGGGTAAATGTGGACACTCCGCAGTAAACGTAAAGACGTATTTAATGAGGACGAGGGAGTTTGGGTGGTTTTTTTGTTTCGAGCGTTTTATAAGAACTCTGTGGACGTCTAACAATGAAACGGTCGTTTATCGTTTAAGCGCCCGTACTCGCGGTTTTTTACGCCGACAATTGAAAGGAACTCGCCGTCGACGAACCGAAACGAGACACGGCCGACGAGGGACGGACGGGACTGCTCGTCCACGAAACGGAACAGCCGAACGGCAGCGATCGTCGATTGGTTGGAACTAATCGTAATAATCGAATACGCCGGGCGAAGAAAGTACCCTTCGAGTACGGGAATCGAACGTAACGCGACCGGAACCAGACGACTACGGCGACGGCGGTCGTCCCGGACGCGCGAATATCCCTGTCGTATTATACACAACGGGCTCGGTCATCAATTCACGCGTGCGCCGGTGTGTATATTCGTATATAATACCGTCGTCGTCGTCGTAATATCGGACGGGCCGCGAGATGAAAAATGTCACGGGGGAGGGAGGGAGGGGGGGGGCTTCGGCGAACGGCTCGCGTAACGAATGGTTTCCATAAAAACCCCTTATCTTCATTAGCGAATGAACAACAAAAGCGACTGGAAATTAATGACGCCGCTCCTCGACCGCCATAAATCAACCCGTTTGAGATCGCGAGAGACCGTCGGGGTGGTTGTGTCGGTTGTCGCGGTAGGGGCGGTGGTGGAGGTAGTGCGCGCTGGTGGGCGGGCGCGCGCGCGCACGTTTCTAGGTCGTACATACAATACATATATATATACGTACGTGTACGTAATGTGTACGCCGGTGTGCGAGGCGGGAAGAGGGAAGGGCCGCCGCGGAGAAGACCCGCGAAAGAAACTGTTTAATTCGATCGTTTCCTACGCCCGCGGCCGCCAGTCTCGGGTTAGCTATATACGCGCGCGTATACACGGTCGCCTTTACCGCCCGACCCCGCCGCGCCGACGGCTTCATAAATACGATTTCGTATATCTGTTCCGGATATCCACTCGAAAATTGATGACGGGTAGAAAAGACCGTTATAATATATATCCGCCGTCGCCGTCCGCAACACTCGTTACGACTCTTAATCACTACCACCACTATTATACTTACTACTACCACTACGGCGTGTCAGGCGAGTACAAATCCCGTTATCGTTTCGATATTATTTTCGCGGGCGCCCTCCCGTCTCGTTTTTCCAACTTTTTTCCTCACTCTCTCTCTCTCTCTCTCTCTCCTTTTTTCCCGATCCGTTTTTAATAAGAACCCGTCGTCGCCGCCGTACGGCGCAACGGACTCCACTTTGGAACGGTGCGCCGTGGGCGCGCGCGCGCGCGCGCCACCTTAATGGCGGCTATCAAAATACTATCAACCGTCGGATCGGCCGGCCGGTGGCGGTGGCGGTGGACGCGCCGTTCGCGAAATTTGTCCAGGTGCCGGCGGGAGGGGTGGTGGGGATGGAGGGGGGGGACGATGACGGGCGAGATCGAAAAAACAGCTTAAACCGAAATGCAAAACAGATTCTTCGCCGGGCGTTTTAAAACGGCCGGAAACTTCGCGGTTTTTATTATTTAACCATCTGGCAATTTAAACCCGGCGAGATAAGACCGCCGACGCTCCCACATTAAAACTTCGGCAAATCCGTTTTAATAACAATAATCTTATTTTATATTCCGAGACAAATAATGGAATTTTAATTAAGGATTTATTTTTACTGCCGGCGCGGCGGGAAATATTGTAATACGAATTTAAAGCGTTCGTATTCCTACGTTTTTTCGGCTTTTCTTTTAACTTCTTCTCGCCGCGGTTTTATTTCTATTCCGGTAGTTTTATTTCGCCCGGTTCCCTTCGCGACCGAATAATATCGTCGAAATCAGTCTCGCGACGTATATATATATATATACATATACGCGCGCGCCCGCGTGTGTGTCGATCTAATTTCGAAATATTTTTCGTTTTCGGTGCGGGGCGACCGCCGCTGTCGCCGTCCCGGCGTATCCGGTCCGGGGTGATGGAGGGGCGTTAGTAATTTCGTCCGGACTACCGGAACGAGGGGAGGGTAGGGTATACGTACGCATATACACACACACACACGCGCGGGCGTAATCGTACACTCGATATCGGATATTCTCATTTGGCGAACGGAAGAGCGAACGACGAGAGGGAGGACGAGAGTCCGCGGCGCGCAGTTTGTTTTTCAGACGGAACGCGAGAAGGCTCCACCGGCACCGCCGCGTTCCCGCGCATTTGCATAGAATTAGCATACTAGTTGATCCCTTATTGCGCCGCCGGTCCCAATCCCTCCCTAACGACAACTTTCGGCACCAGATATCTTTCGATTCCTGTACGGGTATCCCGCCGCCGTTATTATTCGCCCCGCGACAACGACGAGTTTCCATACACCTCGATATATATACACACACATACGTATGTGTACACGACGATGCACGCGCTAATACCCCGCAACACCGATCGCGCGCGCCTAAGACCCATTGTAGTACCTACACGCGTATAATATAATTAAAAGGTACGTGACGCCTAAGTACCTATATGTAGCGCGCGCGATCCGCGTAATAACGGAGCGCTTAACGGCGGATTTTCGTCGCGCGGGGCCCGTTGGACGGTTTACGCGTACGACGGTCGGCGTAATCGCGTACGGGCCAGGACAACGTACCGCCCGCGACCGTTTTAACGATAATTTCCCGGCTCAATTTCACCACGCCGGTCGAATTCACGTTCGTCCGCGAACATCGACGCCCGTCGTTCGCCCATCGCTCGTACCGGTCTCGCCGTACCACGTCCTGTACATCACTGTAGCGCTTACGCACCGCCTGCGTTCCCAGCCCCCCTCTACCCCACAGTCACCGTGCGGTCTCGTTAACGCGTCACCCTTTTGTCCGGGCCGTCCTTCGAAAAGCCTACGCCGGGAGCCAAGGATGGATGGGGGGGGGGCGAAAGAAATTACGTCTAACCACCCTGACCCATCCGCATACACGCGCGCGCGTATGTTTTATATATTTTATATATTTTATAACCGACAAATTTATTCGGAATGTTCGACATCGCCGGGATTTCTCGCGAAATTCGTTATTTTCGTAAAATCGTTACGCAATCGCCGTTAAGTTTAACGGTAAACAATTTTCCGAGCCGGCGAATTCGCGAAGGTAGACGCGTGATTTGGCGTTCACGTCTCACGATTTCCCGAACGAAACGCGTTGTGTCTCCGTTACTGTTTCGATTCTACGCGTAAAAAAAAACACGTCGAACGTACGGGACGAACCGCCGCCCGTGTTCGGTGTCGGACGTTATTTTGCGGCGGTTGTCCACCTGGTCGCGATCGTCCCTTACCGTAGGCATATTCCGTTATCCTGTCCCGCGGTCCTACGGGCGCCGTCTGTTCGCCGACCGACATATTTACGAATCGCCCGTCCCGTTCGCAGCGGTTTCGCGAATAATTTTATACGGTACGCGAAACCGGGCCCGTTTTTCTTCGGTTATCGCACGGTCGATTTTTCGCGATTGTTACGGGACGTCGTACGTTTGTTTTTATTCATAGTACGAGCGTATAGGCGTTTACTACGGAATTTTTATACGATACGCGGATATAATCGGTAGCGAACAAATAGCGATAATAACGACGGGTACGCCGTTTACAGATGGTCGCTAATTTAGTCCGATTTTTATCGAAAATATCGCCGTACTCGGGCGGCGTAACTTCTTTTGCCCATAAACGAGATAGCTAGTCCAACGTCCGGCCCGTTACGCGCCAACGTCTCCGTTATTAGGTTTACCGGGCGCGTACGTATATATTCGCCCCGTCCGTCTACCAATTTTCCGTAATCCGCCGTTTCGCGCACCGACGGTCGGCGGCCATCGAGCGCGTGTTATATTCGTTCGTAATTAGCTACGGATACGCGCGTCGCCGGGAAAACTTTCGAATATGGGTAAGCGACGACGATTGGCCGACGCGAATCGTCTAATAATAATTCGGCGTCGTCGCGAATACAAACCCCCCCCCCCGCTCGGATAATACGTTAAATATAAAATAAATAATCTACGTAAATAAATACGAAATTCTCGAATACGCCGAACGTACGCCCAACGTACACGGGCGGTACTCAAACCGCTTATTCGTAGTTCGACGATTCGGTATACTCTCGGCGCGTTATACATAAACCCAAAGTCGGTACATTTCGTTTCTTACGTTAATACGGAGACGTACGTGGACATTGTTTATATGTGCGTATATGTTTATTTACGCCGATCGAAGAGATTAATAGGGCAAAGCGCGAAATACAAAAAGTACGAAATCGTCGTACAAATCTGATGGCGGGCCGAAACGATCGGCGGCGTGTGGGACCGTTTCGAACGCGGTGTCCGGCGCCCGTCAAACCGGTAAGCAGTACACGCGGGCGACGGATTTTCGCCGACGAGTTTTTCCCGCGTTCGCGGTTGCCGACGATCGATTTTCCGTAAATAGGACCGAGGGGGGGGAGGGCGCGCGCGGGACGACGGGCGGCGCGGTGACTTAATATTTGTCCAATAAACACCCCCCTCCCTCTCGGTTCACATAATCTTCGGCGGTACATTTTCGCGTTACAGTGTAAGGTCTAAATGTGATTTATGACGGAGTGTCTCGGACGAGATACACTCGCGACGGGAAAGGGTCCCGTATGCAAATGAGGTTATAATTCACGTTCGAGAGGCACGGCCGTCGTTCCTTTCACCCTCTAACTTCGCCGTGGCGTAGTGTGTATGTATAGATATGTGTGTGTGTGTATATAAAAGAAGACGAGAGACCACGGCGGGAGAAAGAGAGAGAACGACGGAGATACGAAAAATAGAAAGAAAAGAAATATCTTTTAGTTTTTCTCGGTTGTCAAGACCAATCAAACGAACGCCCCGCGGAGGGGTCGAAAAGCGGGGCGACGAGACGAATTGTTACGGTTTTTGCATAAATAATAATAATAATAATAATAATAATAAAATATATAAATAAAACGAGAAAAAACGGAACGCGTCTATCTGTATAACGACAGTTTTTATTCGAGGGTTCATTAGGAGGAGACGCGAACGTTTGAGTTATTGTTTCTCGCAATTAAATGACACGGCAATAACGAAAACTGTTTTTTCTTCGGTCGTGAAAAATTGGAACGGTTTCCGGTCTCTTGATTTTATGAATACCTAACGAGGAATTTTCGTCTTGTAAACAGGCCCCGTGATACGCGTTTTTCTACTTTAAAGTTTTTCCCACTTCGGGAACTTTTGGGCGGGCGGTTAACGGAAAACGAGGCGGTTTTTATTGTCGTCGTCGTCGTCGTTTTATAACCACGAACACATTCGCGCGCGGCCGGCAAACAAAACGAGGTCTCGGCCAACGTACGGTCCCGGAACGTTTAAAATCCGTCCACCGTTACCACGACCGGTTTACCTAATATAACCTAACTACTCGTTCGTTTGGCGCGCGTAATCGTTTTCGGAACTCGACGCGTTCCGACACTACGAACGGATCGATTTCAACGTATCCGTACGTAGGTTCCGTATCGTCGTCGAATTTACGCGCGATCGCGCGCCGTACATTACATTGTCCGAAAGACGTCGGAATATTCGTACGAATATTTAACGGCGTTTTTAAATATCGTGAAATTTCGTGTACCTCGCGTTTTTAAGTCATATACGAGGACTGTATGATAAGTACCCAATTTTAACAACAGTTGGCATCACTGGACACCAATGTTCAATGTTTGAAGTTGTCTCCTAACGCATGTTTGATACAATTTCAAACACTTTTGTCGTGTACATGTTTCTTTTTAACGACCTCGAGAAGTTTACAAATTTCTACTTTTCGTTTATATCGGAAAACGATAACGCACCAGCACACTCACCGGCAATCGCCACGTCGAAACTGGTCGAATTACGCTACGAATTGCCACCTCAACCATTTTATCCTCCAGGTTTGGCACCCGGCGATTTCAGTTTGTTTCCGAACATGAACAAAAAGCCAAGTGGAAAACGGTTCGCACGAAATGACGAAGTCATCGCCGAAACGGAGGTCTATTTTAAAGGGTTTGACGAGATATATTTTTTGGGCGGTTTCAAAAAAATTAGAATATCGTCGGTATGGAACTAGACGGAGATTATATAGAAAAATAAAAGAATAAATTGTATTTAAACGGGTACTTGTCATACAACCCTCGTACGTTATATCCCGCTCGGTTTTGAACGACGTAAGAGGCGTTTTTTGAACTGGACATCGTAATAACGTTTATACGAACGTCCGCAATAGTTGTGCTTCGTGCGCGGTAAACGGCCGTGGTGTTTTTCTGTTTTGTTTTTCTCCGCCGGGCGAACGGGAAATCGACGCGGTCGAATCGGAGCCAAAAGACGAGCGCGGACGAGGTCCACTCGACGGGCTCGCGCGTACGTGTCTCGAGATTCGCGCGGGACGTCCGAAAACTATTTCCGCCGTCACCGAGCGTAACGGGCGTATTGGCGACAATTTAGGACGTAGCGGCGCTGAACGGGGCGGAAATTCGACGCCGCTAGCCGGAGTACCGGTGGAACGGCCGGTGTACGGCGCGTCCGGGACAAATCGCGTTCGACGCGCTCGTCGCAGCCAGCCGACCCGGTTTTCGAAAATTCGAAGCGACCCGTGGGATTATTCCTCCCCTCCCCCCCTCTAATCGTGGCCGACCCGCTTCGATCGTGCCCGTTAAAAAAAAAACACCGTGCACAATCGTCGCGCACCGTTCGGACGCGACTGTCGTAACCCACTCCCGTCACCGGGTGCCACCGAAAAGGGAATATGCGTGGACACGTGGCGAGGTACGGGGTTGGGGGGGGGGTTGCCGACAACGTTGTCGGCCGACGTTTTTATTCGCGCGTTAACGCGAAAGGGTCGTGGACACAAAAGGCGGCGGGGACGGACGATTTTCCGCTAATTTAACGCCGCGCGTTTAATTTGCGACAACCTCCCCTCGCCCTCACCCGGTACCGTGCGCAGCTCGACCGGCCGCGTTGAATACGCGACGTGCCCGCGTGGCCAAACGTTTCGTACGACGAAACGACGAATTCGCGCGGGCGCGCCGCTAAATGAAACGGTTGATTGGCCCTCCGGAGCCGGCGGAAGTCTTTTAAAATTAAGCCTTTTATCTAATTTAAATCCGGACGGGCGAGCGCCCGCGGTCTGTAATTCCATTAATACACACACACGTATATATATATATACGTTGTACGGGTGGAGAACCGCGTTTCGGTAACGGTTTATTCCGTTCGCCGCCAACGGGGATTAAATTCTCGAATTTTCTCTGGCCCACGTTCGCGGTTCGATAATTCGCTCCCACCACCACCACCAATACCACAATATCGTTCGTATAAGTCCCACTCATTGCGCGCAACGTACACGTACTCTCGTCAAACCTACCGATTCGCGCGAGTATACCACGTAAACGTAACCGTACTTGTAGACGGGACTACAGGGTTGCCCTCGTTGTAATTCCAAAGTTCCTTCGGGTTTTTTCCTCCCTTTAGGAGACGTTTAAATATCGAGTATCTAATCGTTTCTTATTTTTTTTTTTAAACAATACTGTATAAACCGAGTATAATCGACCGTGGACGGATCGTCCCCGACCGGTTACATCGTACGGATCCGAACCGCCCGACGTTTTACGTCCGTACATAACCGCCGTCACGTCGGTGGGACACGACCGCGCGTTAGTAATTCGACGCCAAGTAGGCGGTACGAAGACGGCCCGGTACGGGACCGGCGGCGGATTTAAGTTCGGCGCTCCATCCCATCCGTGCGTGCGTCGGGATCGACGGAGCTACCGGTGACGACCAACGGCGGCGGTCCGTATACTTATATATATATATCGATATTATTCGATTACGATCCGAAAACGGTTAAGGTCGGAAAAACACGGCGAACGTATTCTCCGGGCCCGTAAGAATAGCAGACGGTTCGCCCAGCAGTGTATAACGGCCGGGCGGGTGTGTACGCGACGGTATTTGATGTCCGTACGTATATATATATATATAAAATAGATCACGTAAGCGGTAAACCGCGTAAAACGAGAGTCGCGAAGAATTGCGCTTTGATCTCTTCGTTTCGGAATTTATATGGCTTATTATATCGTCGAAACTCGCTTCAAACAACGCGACGCGCGCGTGTCCAGGGACTTGACGCGTTTCGAAGGGAACGGCGTTCTAAAGCGAACGAAAAAAACTCCGACCCGCGTCGGGCGCGACGCGTCACCGCGTACGAGTAGACACTTATATATATATATAATCCCGAGACGAGTCGGAAACGCGTTTTCGGGTTAAAAACTGAACGAACGAAATAAAAAAAAAAAAAAACGCCCCGCCGTCGACCAGTGACCGTTATTAGTTTTTAACGAACGCGACGACGCGTTCGTCCGGCCGGCATAGTTCCCCGGAGGACCACGTGTCCCTCGCCGTTTCGCCGCGTAATTGGAGACCGGGCCGAGTAGTACACCCGAAACGTTGCAAACGTAACTTTGCCGGCGGTTAACGCGGACGACGAACGAGTGTGTTGTCCCGAGCCCGCGATTCCAAAATATCCGTCGTCGTCGTCCGTAAAAGTGTTTCTACAGTCCGGGGTGGGGGGGAATTCAATTTATTCGGGCGGTCGTTCGCCCGGGGATCGAATAAAAAGAGCGAAATAATATTTCAAGGTACGCGCGAAAAATCCCCGTAGGATTACCCGGCGACCGATCTACTACCGGAGTCCATTAAACGTCACTCCTAATACACGGAATATAACACGCCGGCGGGGACACATTACGCGGCCCCCGGGCACGTGCGCGTTAGAGACGACGGTATTTTTTTTGCTTTTTCGCGGCGGGCGATCGGCATCGGTGCGATGGCAGTGTGATGTGATGGGGTGGGGTGGGGGTTTGAGCGCGTAAATTACGTATAA
>JAIPRN010004284.1:0-15880 GCA_025469175.1 Geopemphigus sp. TES_GeoC_2020
TATATATATATATATATATTTTTTATAAATTTATAAACTATGTAGAGAGATTGTTACAAGGAAACATCTGCCCGTTCACATACAAGACGAGGTATCAGTGGCGACCAAAAATACATTTCAATGTAAAGAAAAACGCTTTTCGTAGAATTTTGTTTTAAAAACGTGACAATATAGAGACTGGCCTATACGCAAACACTGATCCCTAACCGGAGACAATAAATAACGTGAAAAAATTCGAGTCGATAAATGCTTATATTTTTTTAACAATGTGATAATTGTTTGACAATATTATAGTACTCTTATTAAACCAATTTGAAGTATTAACGGCATGGCGTAGTTGCTTAAACTCTGAAAATTTGGGAAAATTGAAATGAACTCATTATTACGCCTTTCGTTGTTATACCTTCGTCACTCTTCGTAAAAAATTTGTAATTATACATGATTGTATTGATGTTACTTCCAACATTATAAACACGGGTGCCTACAAATAATTAATGTAATTAAATTTAAATAATTTTAACAAAGTTCTGGAGAGCCGTTTAAAATTACGTATGTTAACATTCGAAAACGAAAATACTCCACGACCTGGAAATCGTCGAGAATAAAATATTTTACGTAACAAATTTGAATGACGCGTCGTCACCTACACTTCTAATTACGTTCCTATTGAAAAAACCCGGATCAGGACAGCTAATTCTATTATAAAATTGACAATATTACGAAATAAAAAAAATTAATTGATTACCTATTAAAACATGAAATTTGTAAATTTTTAATATGATGAATACATATTGTATATGATAAGGAGATTGAAGTAAAGATTATAAGGTTGTAACGTTCTAGACGATTGGGGTCTCGTCAATTAAATTTTAATGTACACGGTTTTTTGCTACGCGTGATATTCCTATCTCGCAGCCATCCCTCACCCTTCAATTATGTTCGCCAACATTCCTCAGTGTACTTCATTCACCACACCACCACACACATTGAGGCAAGAAGCCTCAAATATTAGTAAAATATATAATAAAAAAAAATAATTTAAACTACCTATTATGAAACAACGACTATATATATATTCTTATCGTTTTGGCACTATAACCGTCAAATAGGCCACGCAATTTTATCGAAATTAAATTGCTCGTGACACACATTCATTTCACACCGATTGATCAACGAGTTACTTCGAATATTATCGAAATATTTTTATTTAATTATTATTTATAAAGCGATGTATACGTTATAGATGTTATTTCTATTTTTTATTTTTGTACAAAAAATTAGTAAATATTAAGAATATTAAAATATGAAAAGTTCAAAGTCAACTATGTAATATTTTATTAGCTTTTTTTTATTTTAAACGATTAATTTTCATTAATTAATAATAAATAAATAAATAGATTCTGCAAACATTTTACTTTTTAATTATGTTCTGGAATAGATTGCATATCCAATTTTTTTTTTATTATTTAGTATGAATCACAGGAACAGAAAAATCTTTAAACATTTCACTACTTTCTGATACTTTGTTAGTTATGTCCATATTTTGTCCGTATTTTAATAAAATCGTGCTAATGGTTTTTCTCAATTTACATACACATATCGTACGATTGATATTTTTCATTACGAGAATAAGAAAGAATTCATAATTTATAACCAGAAAAGATATTTTAGGTATTATATGACGTTTTGGAGAAAAAATTTTAGATCTACAGTTTAATTTTATGTTAGAAAATCTCAAAAAATAAACAAATTGTGAAGACAATAAATGTATTCATTTGAAGTGAAAGATATCAATTTTTATCTCAAAATTTAGATCTCGACGGTTGAAAGCATGCAGAATCGATGAAAAATTTCAAATATAAATAATAAGATTTGGCTTGGTACATTACTTAGATTTCAGTGCTCTATAAAATATGCATCAGAGAGTATATATGATGGATCATTAAACATACCAAATTGCATTTGATTCCTGTTCCAAAAAAAAAAAAGTTTAAAATCGAAAGAATTGCTTGATTCCCCTTCTTTATCATTATTAGCACATCCTAAAATTACCCATCACTCGTCAACCGTAATATTTTGAGTTTCTAGTATCAAAACTAATCATGGAAACATCGTCCTTGAGTTTAAACACTAGCCATAACAAATAAAATAGTATTCTAATACTTTAGTACTTTTACGTAAAACTAATAAAAAATTAATGGGTGCGTAAATATCCACGCGATGAATATCTCCACTATAGAAGGGATCGACGGACATGATACGCCTGTCGATCCCTCCTGTAGTTAGGCCACTGATTATATATTTTAACTATACCCCAGCTGGCCGTCCGGCGCACATTAACGCGACATTGAAATACTCAATGGAGGACGGGCGCAGGCAGATTAGCGAATCGACCTTGGCGACCCCGATTCTCAGCATCTCACGGCATATCATTTATTATACGTGACTACGTGCTCTATACAATTTGAATGCCGACATCACCAGATGTCTTTAGGACAAGACGAGCTAAACACCCGAATTACAGCCGTCAACGGGGGTCGTATCGAACACTTGTAGTGCACCACCATTTCGAGCACGTACGAATATATTTTACAAATATTTTCTCGTTTATCTCGTCGTTAAATCGTCGCTTTAAATTATATGTAATTTTTAGAAATCGAACGGCCACGTTTAAATGGTCTTATATACGTTATTTTTTTTTACGGAATATTCAAATGTTAGTATTTAGCCAAATAGTTTAAGAAGAATTTACGGCCAACAGACTCTATCTATGTAATAAACAAAACGTTTACTATGCAAATAGTCGCGTATTTAAAAAAAAAAATGTCTTGGTGGGGTATTTTAATCGAAACGTTACAAATATATGAATCGATATTAAATACTCTGAAATAAATTTTAATCTGTCCTTTTAATGACGAAATAAAATAAAATTCGTATTTTCGTAGAAAATAAATTTTATTATAAACTTCAATTTTCTGTTTTCTTTGCTAATTTATTAATAAGTATTAATAAAATAATCCCGACTTCACAATCGAGGACTCCAATATTATTGCCTATGGGTTTTAAATAAGTTTATAAACAGCGTAAAAATAGTTAATGAAATCGAACAAAAACTTTAACGCATTACTTACTAAATAATCGTTATTTTTTCATTCCAAATAATTAAATTGAAAAATTATAAAATTATAGAATCGATTGTAATTCAAATTGAGTAATTTGCTCTTAAAAACGTACTCTATGAGAAGCAGAGGGTGGAAACCTCCTACATCACCCACATATATACATCACTACTAACGAATGCCTCGCGAATAGTAAGAAACGCGTGGAAGCAATATATCGTTTCTTTTAAATGTTCAATTTATAATCGAAGCTTCGATGATAGTTAATTCGCTGAAAAATACTAGTACCGTTTCCAAAGCCGTAATGGATTGATGTTTCAGAAAAATTGTACAAATACAAGTAACGTTAAAACGTGCCACGGCGTGCTTGGCAATTCAAGCAAATTCAAAAATGCAGTCGTATAATCGACAACTTCGTCTTGTGGCACGTGTAATTAATTAAATCCACATTATTATTATATTAATGTGTGGCAAAAAACGGTTGTTACGAACGTATGAAAATAATGTTATGTATAATCGATTATTAAACGAGATGATAAAAAAGGTGTTGAAAAAAAAAGCAACGTCAACAAAGAAATCTAAATAAACGTTCGTGTTTACGGTTTTCGCATTTGGACACCAAAACACTTCCTCACTCGCGGCCGACTATTACCTCCTACCTATACAATTTACTCTCGACCACTTTACAACACGTCAAGAACGACTACTTCGAACAGTTTTGATTAGTTTTTTTTTTGTAAGCAAACGGCAATACATTCCACTGATGATGGCGATGATAGTGGTGGTCAAGTCATTAAAACGAAAAAGACATTTATGGACTCGATTTTTTTGACGTTATCTATCGTCTCCGGCTAGAGATCAGAGTGTCTGCATATAAACATGTATAGCCCACAGTCTGTACATTATCACATTTATAAAACAAAATTCTATGAAGAGCGTTTTTTCTTTACATTGAAATGTTTTTTCGGCCGCGGCTGGTACCCCGTATTGTACGTAAGCGTGCAGATGTTTCTCTTGTAACAATCTCTCTACATAGTTTATAAATTAAAAAGAAAACACACATACACACATATATATATGCACATTATAAAGCCTTCGAAACACGTTCGATACATTAGGTATTAATAAATAATCATTTACGACCGACACGAAGACCCTAACCCAAGCAACCTGCAGGGTGCCGACCGATCCGATACGCCCTACGCCGATTTTATGGGAGAACAAACATAATTTATACAAACCAGATGTTTCCTTAGCAACACCATTTCTGAGATAAAATCGACTGACCGGGCGATCGAACGCGCACAGACGAACATATATTCAGAACGAATAGAATCTTTTGAAGAAAATATAATTAAATAATAGCCCTTCTCCCCATAGGAAACTGGTTAACGTTTTATACATAAAGGACGTTTTACCTCCGTCGAATGGATAATAAACCTACTTGCGTAATTATCCGTCGTGTTCGTACAGTGCTCCAGCCAATTTAGGACGAGTCAGACAACGGGTACACGGGGTGCAATTATGGGCGATGATTTATATTACAAAAACCCGAGTATCGTATGCTTTTCTTTATTAAATTGTTCTCCGCGTATTATATGTAAGGGTGGGGCTCTCATCAAGGAAAGAAGTTAGTGAGAACTATATTCATAAGTATGTATTATAATAATACGTGTTAGAAAATATTTATACGTGAAAGATATATTTAAACGTTTTTTAATCGTTTTTATCGCCCATACAAAAATTATATTCTTGTGGTACGTTTTATTAATTAAATACATATCGCTATTATATTCATGTGTCGCGAATATAGTCATTGGCGAAAAAGGGATATGTTACGAGCGTACGAAAATAATGTTAGATATAATCGATTATTAAACGAGGGGACAGAAAATGCGTTGGAAAATGAAACGATAGCGTCAACAATGAAATCCTAAAAAAGACAATAAAAATTAGAAATAAATCTAACGGAACAATATTATATTATGTGTACGGGTTAATTTTATAATTCATTTTTATTAGTCAAAATTGCAGTTTTATTGTTATTTATTAATTGTCATCGCGTAATGATATGACTAAAAATTAGTGAGCGGTACGAAATTAATATTTGATTTAGTTTTCCCGTATAAAAACCGTCTATTAATTTTTTATTCAATTACGATTGATTAATTATTTTAAGACTACAGAAACGTTGAATGGATTCAGTGCTCAATTTTATTTGGCTGAAAATAAAGTCGGTAATTTTTCGACATATATGGTTTGAAAATTGCGTGAGTTTACTTTATTTATTTATTTATTTGTTTTTGAACAATAATTCGATTGATATATACTTATTTATAACAAAGAATTATGGCGTACAAGTTGATTAGACTGATATTAATATTGTTTCCGATTTTGATTATAGGTTTCAAATAATTTGGTTGCGATTTTATTAGTACATTTAAAATATTGTGATTATTTCAACGTCGTTTTATTTTATTATATACAAATTAGATTTTGGGTTTTCACGATTTTGACATTGATTTTGACATTGATTTTGTTTATTTAATTTTGAATCGCTTCAACGGTGATTAAATCTATACCATTTACAATTTCTGGTTAAATTAATATTTTTTGGACTTAATGATTCGTCGATTATTTAATTTTTTGCAATTCTAGTTTATTCCTTCAGGAACACAGTTGTTTTGTAAATGTTTAATAATTTCTTATGTTTCATTATAGTGTTTTCTCGGTAATAAAATGTTGAGAATTTCACTCAAATTTGAGAATGTTGCAATTATACGCATATAGATATTAATATATTAATTCAATTTTTTTATCGAAACCATCGTGTGATCCATTACATCAAAGTTACGTCTTTCTTAGTTGAGTTTTACCAGTGATGATTGGTGCAGACTCCTCGAACATCCCTTCAAATAGTACTTTTCTGAGCCACTGCTTAATTCGCGTTTAATGTGTTTCAATAAAATAGCTGGTTATCTCATCATTCAACTTGAAATAGTTAGCGAATGATGAATACTTTTGTTAAGAATATTCGTTGCCATTAACATTGTCGTTCGTTCCGGGTTGTTCAAAAAATGTCGAACACAGAGGTCTTCCTCGAAATTCTTTAAAAACGTCTCGTATATCCAAGTCACGTTAAAGTAATAGAAAACAAAAAACGATTTTCTATGTTTTAAACGTAAACATATCGTTTTTATTTATATACCGACGTTGCTCTACGTTTTTCGAACAAAATAGTTTTGCAACTTCACGTAATTTCATAATTTTCTTTTAATTTTTACAAATCATGTTTTTAGTTCAAAACTTCGGAAAATATTCTGTCAGTTTCGGCACGTTTTTTTAATAGGTAGTTTTCATACGTTTTCCTCGTTGTTTAATCGTTTTTAATCGCGAGGCTTTAATTATGTTCACTAATGTTTTCCCACCAAGTTTTTGTTTACGGACGACGTGTCTTAAAATTGAACGTATTCAATTATGACAGGCTCAAGACGCTACTCGAGTCAGTGCGCGTCTGATCTGCCCTTTGTGATTCATGAGCAATATCATTTCGCGGAAACCGTTGCACCGCGAACACGATTTGTTGGTCGAGTAACACCGCTTTGGATAGATCACATCAAAGAAGACTCGACCGGGAGTCACAATGTTTACGAACGACGGTGACCATTCCAGTGTTATTCGGTGGCTCGTCACTAGTTCGAAGATTTTTTTTAAACGAACCGCTTGATTATTGGCAACGCGTATGTTCCAAAACTGATCACGAATGGCTGGCGGTACCTTACACGGCGTTCGGGATAGGCAATTGTAGTACAGTAACAAAACAAAGGCCACACGAAAACGATTCCGAATTGTTTCTTTCATTTGGAATGTCTGCGCGTGGAACTGAAGATAAATAAAATACCGCTTTCGAATAATTTTTTCGTAATTCATTGATAATACTCTCGAAAACGTTGTTATTTGAAAAGAGGATTTTCGGAGCGTAATTTAATTGTCTAATATAAAAAATTAGCTAAATACCCTAAGATGATATAGTTGTTGACTCATATGAATAATAAAATGAGACGAAATTCCGTTATTATTAATATATATAATTTACTTTACGTATGTTTTTTCATGTTCAAAACAGAAGAAAAGATATTTACGCTACTTTGCTGTATATTTGGTGTAGTGGTGTTAGATTGGTAAAAATTAAAAAAGCCACTTTAAAATATTGAATCCTCATTGATACTCTATCAAACTATTTTTTTAAGATTAGCGCGAATTATTTGCTAATTTGAAATTAACCTGAAATACAATAATTTTTTGTCACGTTATTAAATAGAAAACATTAATATTGATTTATAAGCTCAACGTTGGTTCTATTTAAAACAAGAAGACGACGTTCACGTATAAACGCAGTTGTAGATGACGATTGAAATATGATAGAGCAATACACGCGTACGTTCGTGCGATTCGACGTACGAAACCACCAATATCGAAAACTTTCGGTTATTTTTTAAGAAAACGAAACGAATACGATAATATAATTTTATTCGGAGGTGTTCCTTCTTTATGTTTTTAGTTCTTTTTCATTTTGAGTTATTTCATCAATCGTAAGTGTTAGTGGCCAACTAATAGTAAATCGTACATGGCCCGAGATACTTTTACACGCCGAAACTAAAAAGTCTACCCAGAATTAACCAAACAAAGGAACTCAAGGATACAACCACTAATGTCAACAACACAGGCGCCGCAACACCAAACGTGCCGAGTTCTATTGGGACATGATCCCACGAAGCCTATATAACCCAATAATTACGCCTCTCACGGGAGCAGTCACGAACAGTCAGCACAGGCTGTCAGACAAGCAGTTGGCATGGGCCGCTGGTCGAGCAGGTGAGGCTTTTCCACCCAGCAGAGAAGAGACACTCGTCTCTTCCACCAAGCAGTGACGAGTCCCCTATTTACTTATGCGTTAGAGGAAGTTTCTTTGGAATAAGAGTTTCTCGTCCCATCGAGTGGAGTAGAGTCTCTCACCAGCACAAGTTCACTGGTTCAGGTTCTGACGACGTTCCAGCCATGAGCCATCAACAATCTTTAAGAAGTTCGTATTCCGAGGGACGAGTCCAGTCATTTGTTACCAACTTACTTGTGGTTTTATTATTTCAAAATTGGTCGGCGAATTCGTGAAGCGAAGGCACCGATCCAATTCTTTTTCTCATACATCAGCACAACCTCTCGTGTCTCTAGACCAAAGAAACTGACCACGGTCGGTTGGGTGAGAAATTACGATTCTGTTTATCTAACCCAGATTATATTCGAATATTTTGACTATATTTGAATGTATATTTTAATTAATGTATATTTTAATCTTAATTACGTTCCTGAATAATTTTCGTATTCAGGACCTTGAACAAATTTACTTTAATAACCCATTAAACTTCTTCCTGTCACTTTTTCACTTATCACCCAGGTATCTCGCATATTCCTTTATCCTTTTATCTTATCCTATTCTATTTTTTCTTGTATTTTAATTTTAATTTTATTTCTTTGTGTTTTGGGTTATTACAAATAATTATATAATTATTATTTTTAACATTATAATAAATTTATTTAAATTTTTTAATCGTTACGTAGAATATTTTTTCGATACCAGGAATAGGATAAGATACATGTCGCGTGACGCACATCGATTATATTATAATACTTATTGGCATTGCTGGACATTAATAAGTTGACAAGTTGAAGTTAAATTAAATATAACTTCTTACCTTGACTTTTCGCGTTTCAAATTTTAATATATTATTAAGTTAACTTTGTATAAGTAATATATTAAGGTGATAACGCAATACGAAAAATTTAGTGTAAAATAAGAGAATTAATTATGCATCTGAGATTGTGTTTATATAACTAAAATGAAACGTTTTTGAATGCAAAATGACAAGGATTGGCCTAGTACGTATGAAATACGTATACACATATATTTATTCGTTGAATACACATATATTGTATACATATATTTATTATATACACATATATTTATTCGTTGTAAAGGAAGAGTCTTTGTCATCATCATTTTCCTCGCTTTTATCCCATCTTTTTGGGGACGGCCACCTTCATCTTAAACCTTCATTTGGTCCAATCTCCCACATCCTTCACGCACACACCAGAAATCCTCATATCTTCCTCAATCGTATTTAACCACTTCTTCTTTGGTCTTCCCCTTCCTCTTCTTCCTTCCACACTCAATTCCATAACTGTTCTTACAGCTTACGAATCTTCTCTCCTCATAACATGCTCAATATATATATCGCCGCTACTCCTATGCTCCTCTTATATATTCATTTCTTATCCTATCTTCTCTTGTCACCCCACTCATCCATCTAAGCATTCTCATCTCGGCTACGCTCATTCTCTGCTCTATTTTCTTGTTCACTGCCCAACACTCTGAACTTTACAACATTGCTGGTCTCACTACACTCTTATAGAACTTATTTTTCAGTTTCATTGGAATTCTCAAAGGAAGAGTCTTTGTAGTTACATATTTAGGTATATATTAAAAAACAAATATAATATGTAGTCAGGAACAAAATATTATCTAAAATATGTATATTATGTAACAGAACAAATAACAATTATCTAATTGTATAGTTTAACTAATATCATTTTAAAGGAAATACATAAAAATTAATTTTTATAAATACACAAAAAGAAATTGATTAGGGCGTGTTGACTAACACGTAAGTTACAATTATAAATCTAAATATTTCCTTAATTAAATGATTTGCATCGCTTATATCTATTTGTCGGTTATGTATCTGTAGATTTTCTTTTTGAATCATATTCAACCATATCATTAAATGATTTATTTTACGTAAACGGCAATCAGAAATTCAAACAAAATGTCAATGGCGTCGTATTGTCTTCAATTCGGTCTAAAATCATTTTATATTTCATTATAAGAATATTAAAGACTTAAAATTGTATGTCCATTGACGATTATAGTAAGCCCAAAATATATATTCAAAACAGAAATTTATCAAGAAAGGACACTTTAACGAATAAAAGGCCCAATGCATATACATAAAGGATAAGAGGAGGAATTTATAAGCGAATTAGATAAAAATAATAAACAGATAAAGGGAATACATGGAAAAATTATACGGGGAAGTAGAAAACACTGAACCATTCGTTAGTGATCCAAACCACGGAGCTATTTTTTCAAATAATGATGTAGGAATTTTAAAATCGAATTTCGAAGACGCACTCTTCAAAATGAAGAATAACAAAGTACCGGTCCCTGATGAAATAAATATAGAATTTTTATAACAAGTAGGAGATGAAATAAAAACCGCTTTACACGAATATATCAAATATACAAGACTGGGAACATTCAAAAGGTATTTGGTTGTAGTAAATTAGTTACAATACCGAAGAAATTTCGAGCTAACCAGTGCAGAAATTTTGAAACCCTTAGCTTGATATCACATACAGCTAAATTATTAAAAATAATAATAAGTAAGAATATAAGTTAGAAGATAGATGTTAAAGGACAGCGAAAGATCAATATTGTTTCTGGAAAAACAATGGAACCAGAGATCAGCTATTCTACGTCTGAAATAAATATTTGAAAAGTAATCGAGAGTTGAAAAATTATGTTTATGGCCTATGTGAATCTAGAGTAAGCACTCAACAGTATAGATTGAGCAAATCTTTTTAAGATATTCAAAGAAACAGAGATGGATTTTAAGGATAGGCGTTTTTTTTTATAAAATATAGGCAATTATGAACAATATTAATTAAACTATAAAGACACATTTACAGAGATCAATTTGAAAATAAATGCAGTCAAGACGAAATTTTAGTTTGCTCCAAAAAAAAATTACCAACTATAATACAAATAAAAAAAATGTCAAGTTAACTATCTTAAGTACTCCTGTAGCATCATAACATAAGATGGAAAGTCCATGAAGGATATCAGAAATAGAATAGGTCAAGCCAAGATTCTTTTTATCGAAAAGTAGAAATTTACGGCAGAAAAAAATATTAAAACAAACACTAAGAAGGTGCCAATAAAAATATTTGTCGGGAGAGTAAACATTATATGGACGTGATAGAGAAATATATGGCAATGCAAAAGAAAACATGAAAATGACATTTGTTGTGAATAATAATATTAATTAAATATTAATATTAAATTAAAAATAATATTAATAATAATATTCTTTTATATACCAATCTTAGGTTAGGTTAGGTTAGGCTAGTAAAAAATAAAGATGAAATAAATTTGACATCGGGAAAATACGGAATATATTTTAGAAAATAGCTGAATCATATAGTTAAAGCGTTCTAGAATGAATATGAAGCTAGTGTAATTTTTTTTTGTTATTTTATTGTGAATGATTTTTATTGATACATACCAATTAAAGGAAGAACAATACCATTAAGGTATTGGATATAACTTAATTTAAAATCTAAAAAAAAATTATGGTTTTTAATTTTATATTTTAAGGAAACAGGTAATTTTACAACAATAGAGTAAATTAATATCTGTATTATTATTTTTTATTTAAACCATTCTCACGCGAAATTAAAAGAAACTTATCATTTATAAAAATAATTGACATTAATGATTATAAAAGCCATATACGAAGTTGTTATCAATTTTTTTTTGCAATTTCAAATATAGTGTATCTATTTATTTGCAAACTGAAAAATGGCGAGGAATTTGGTGTACTGAGACAGGTGTGTTGACAAGGAATAGTGTATGGTACAATCCATCTTCACGTTGAGATTACGAAGAATAAATTTATAACCATACACGATTGTAGATTATTTATTTAATATTTTTAAATTCGTTTGTTGTTTAACGAAATAAAATATTTTTCGCTATTCTCCTTTTCATTTTTATGTATTACTTTTTTCATAATATGCAATATAAGTTCGCGTTTAACAAAATTGTACTGTACATCATACCGTTTAGAATGGTTGTTAAATAAATACAAGCGTCATATAAACTATGTGATTTAATTAGTAATTTCTGGGATACACTTTGGTTGTTAATCTCAATCACAATCTACTTGTAATTTCCTAAATGATATTAGCTTTAAGGTTAAGGTTATGACATATTTAGTTTTCAGTAGTTCAGTATTTCAAATGTACATACTAGTTTTATTATTCTAATAATTTGTGAACTCATTTTGTCCCAAAAATCGTCGAATTTATCATTAGTATTCTTTTTGGATTTTGGGTAACTAATATTATTTAATACAATCTGACTTTACGATAAGATGATAAAAAATAGGATTATAACAATGCACATTTGACAAATTAGTAAACGATAATATTAAATTCGTTATTTGTAAAATATAATCAAGTAACTTATTAACATTTTTCTTTCTTTTACTTTTTTGCATTATTTACGGCATATTAAAATAAATTAATGTATAATGAATTTCTTATGTATTACTTACAACTTTGAATTTGATTGGTTGTTTCTGGGTGAAAATGAGTCTCATATAAATACCTTGTGATTTAATTTACAGTTTCTATTTATATTTTATTATTTAGTCAAATAACTTTTTATTAGACATTATTATCTAATAATGCATATTTATATATATTCATAAATTGAATCATAATTGAAAAGGTTTTGATGTTTAGCATGCAATTAATTGAAGTATATTTGAGGTAAACAAATTTTAAGTAATCCTAAATTAATGACAATAAATTTGCTTTATGAAACATTGTTAATTTCTGTTATTTAAAACCTATATTTATCTTTTATTTGGAAAATAGTATTTTACTAATTATTTATTGACCAAATCAATTTTGAAAATGAAATGAAATGTGTGTTCAAAAGGTATTTCCAACACTCCTATTGAATTATTCTTGCATATTGTTAAATTTTATCTATCTTTCACTAATTTCATTATTGATAACGCCATCATCTAATATTTTTTAATATTACACATTTAACGTGCGTGTTCTATTGTCACATTATAGCTCGTTCTCTTCCTTTGTCTGAAGAATTTTAAGCTAGTATTTTTATCGTCATCCTATTATGTTATATATATATATTAATATACTCACTAAAATTTTCAAAATTTTCTCGGAGAATTTTCTTTGTACTATTTACATTATCTTTAAAATATAATAAAAGTCATTATTAATAATTATTTACAAATTATATTCGTGTAAATAATTTCATCATAAAATTGCTAGGCTAAATTTTAATCATCCTACTGATATAGATTCTGATTACTTACCTCCATATATTGATCGAAGTTGTTTTATACATAGAGCTGTTAAGTAATGGTATGCATCGAATAAAATAAATAATATTTACGAATAGTTGATTACATAATAATTATTATATATATATTACGGATTATTATATATGAATGGATACAGCGTAGTTAAATAATTTATTAATAATTTCAATATAAATTTTGTTGTAACCACAAAATCTATTGTATTTATAGGTATTAAATATGAATGGATACAGCGTAGTTAAATTATTTATAAATGTTTTAAATTATTATTTAGGACTAAATATATTTAAGCGTAGCGCAATATACCCAATATACAATAACAGCTATAATTGATAACATATATTTTCGGGATTAAAAGTTTCATAATGCTTTTTTAGAATTACTAGAATATTCAAAATTAAGCGTAAAATATTACAGAAAAACTATCTACAAAAGTTGTAAATTAAATAATATAGCTGTGTTATGATATCCCGTAAATATTCAGGTAGTAATGATTAATTGAATCATTTCAGATCAATAATTAGAAAATATATAATAATATAAATTACAAACGAAGTATATTTAATTGTATCTTAATATAAGAATAACTCGAAATTGGTTAAAATAATTGGAATATATTTGTATCATAGGGGTTTTGCGTGTTCTTTTTTGCAATTATTTTTAAATCCTATAAGATAGTATGTTATATTATGAATGCCTTACCTTCAGCAGCTGTTAATCAATTTATATAATTTTATTATCAATTTCGTTGTAACTACAAAATCTGTTGTATTGTTACCTAGCAATTAACGATAGATTTATCGTTGACCAATGATTATAGGAATATATTATTTTATATTATAAATCATGCGTATTGATTTGTAGTACAATTAATTGGTAATACAGGGGTTTCACAATGCTTTGTGATTTCTAGAATATTTAAAATTAAGCGTAATAATACTATAGAAAAACTACCTACACAAGTTGTAAATTAAATTATATAGCTGTATTATGATATCCCGTAAATATTCAGGTAGTAATGATTAATTGATTTATTTCAGATCAATAATTAGAAAATATATAATAATATAAATTACAAACGAAGTATATTTAATTGTATCTTAATATAAGAATAACTCGAAATTGGTTAAAATAATTGGAATATATCTTTATCATAAGAGTGTTGCCTGTTTTTTTTGCAATTATTTTTAAATTCTATGAGATAGTATGTTACATTATGAATTGCTTACCTGGATGACCTGTTAATCAATTTGTATAATTTTATTACCAATTTTGTTGTAACTACAAAATGTGTTGTATTGTTACATAGCAATTAACGATAGATTTATTGTTGACCAATGATTATAGGAATTTATTATTTTATATTATGGATTATGCGTAATGATTTCTAGTACAATTAATTGGTAATACAGGGGTTTCACAATGCTTCTTTTGTGATTTTTAGAATATTCAAAATTACGGGTATAGCACAATAGAAGTATTACCGAAATAAGCTGTGAATCAAAAATATAGTCGTATATTTAATATAATAATATAGTCGTATATAATTATATATATTACGGATTATTAAATATAAATGGATACAGCTTAGTTAAATAATTTGTTAATAATTTTTGATTTTTCATAAGTATTAAATAATTTTAAGCGTAGCATTATTATGCACTACACAATAACAGCTATAATTAATAAAATGTATTTTTGGTATTAGTTGCTTCAAGATGCCTTTTTTATAATTTCAAGAATATTCAAAATTAGGCGTATAACACGATATAAATATTTATTTCAAAATCTATAAATCAAATAAAATAGTATTATGATATGCAATAGATTGTAATGCAGTTATGAGCAATCGATTTATTCCAGATCAATAATTAGAAAATATATTAAATATAAATTACGGACGAAGTATATTTTATCTTATTTTGATAAATGAATAACACGAAAATGGCTAAATTATTCAAAGGTATTTTTGGTGTAGGAATTTTGGAATGCTTTTTTTTAATCTATAGCATATTCAAAATTAGGCGGATAACAATATAGAAGTATTACCCGAAAATTCTGTAAATCAAATAATATAGTCGTATTATTATATCTTTCAAATTGTTAGTATTGTAATGATATGCGTGCCTATCATAATTTAGTTTAGTTTATATAAAGAGAAATATTTAGTTTAAATATATAGATAGTTTATATAGTTTTCGTATTCACGACCTTGAGATATATAACTGTAGTAACTCAATAAAACTCTCTTTTTATCTTTTGTGATTTTTAGAATATTCAAAATTAAGGGTATAGCACAATAGAAGTAGTATCGTAAAAATCTGTGAATCAATAATATAGTCGTATTATATCAGTTAAATTGTAAGTTAGTAGAATATATAATTATATACATCACGGATTATTAAATATAATTGGATACAGCTTAGTTAAATAATTTGTTAATAATTTTTGTTTTATCATGAGTAATAAATATATTGAAGAGTAGCATAGATTATGCACTACGCAATA
>JAIPRN010004285.1:0-15868 GCA_025469175.1 Geopemphigus sp. TES_GeoC_2020
ATATATATATATATATATATATATACATATTACCGAAACGAGAATAACAGTGTGGTTTCCAAATAATCCGACGGATAGGAACGCGATAAATATTTTTCAACATGTTGAAAGAGCCGAAAAAAATCTCACACTTTTGGTTGTATTCTACGCGTGTTTATTGTCGACGTTTCATAATCGCGCCGGTTTTCCTTTTTTATGTATTAATGCCTGCACGCCGCATACAATACCATTACAATTTGCGTAATAAATAAAATAGCGTTTCACGTACAAACAGTTACAATTCCTTTAGTTTCGTTGGTTACATTTTCGTCAATATCAAATGAGTACGGGCGTTATACTTGCGTAGGTTTATTTGATTACCACGAATTCGGCACAATTGAGTCACTTAAATTTTTTATTTTCCAACCGCGTGATTTATTTACTTACTTTTTTTTTCAATTATCGAGTTCAATATCTCGTTTTTGTTTATTATGCGCATTATGTCGTGTGATAATAATAATAACCATTGTTCGAATTAACGATCTACATTTATAAACCCTTAAATGAGTCTCGAGTGGGTTATCGTTTTATTTTTCCATTTAAGCGTGACACACCGAGTAAACAAATTTTTCACCGAAGAACGAATTATAAACATTACTGAAATCAATATTAGAGTTTCGAGTTTCCGTAATACTGAAATTATAAAAAAACGCTTTCGAGCTTCGGACCATCGCGACATTACATCCTTCATTCGATTCAGACAATTTTTCGAAATAATCGCAGAAAATGAAAATGTATCGACAAACTTACGTTTCGTGATAAAAACGAATCGAACCACAGTCCGAAGCTGTAAAAATGGACTCGTTAGATATGTTTGAACCTTGTCTTACGACACTCGTCATCATCGTGCTACGTTAATTGGAGAAAAGTAAAATTAATAGTACCTATAATAACGTCCGAACGCGAACTATACTGTGGTTTCCGTTTTTCCCTAACGTTTACGGAAATAACTACTTCCCGTCAATAGCCGATGAGCTACGTCATTTACCGGTGGCGTTTATAAATAAAATCGATATTACGTTTCCAGAAACGTGGTAAATTCGAAATTTGTAGCGCGACATAAATAAATAAAAAATAAAAATCGACGTAAAAATATACGAGTTCGAGGTTATCATGGGCGCTGCTACGATCATCAGCGGGCAATTTGACGGAAGTGCGGTACGAATAGAAAGAATAAACCGTCGCGTTCTTCCACCGGAGCATTGAATGATTCAAGGAATGAGCGAATTGCCTACGCTAATATTGATCACAATAGAAACACGCCGTACTTTTCACTCTACTTCCGCGTGTACGCTAATTGATATTCAATATACGCAGTGTATACGGGAGGCGATTATTGCGGTTTCCTGGATACGGGAAGAGGTGGCGTTGTAGAAATAAATCCCGTCGTAGAGTAAAAGTCCAATCACGTGCATGAGCGTACATCGATTTTGATCGTAATAATCGTCGCGAGTAATATGATTTATAATGTTACGGTCGTTGTGGATGACTGTTCGGGATGGTTTCGTAGAGGGAGGACGAAAATATGGCGAAAAATATTTCGTACAAAGCGGTCGGTTTGGTGCGAGAGGGTTGTGTGGGCGAGTGTGTGTGTGTGTGTGTGTGTGCGTGTGCTTGCAAAAGGTGGGGAGGAAACGTATTACGGTATTATGTTACGATTATTAATTTGTCGGGCGACAACGACGACGACGATGATGACGACCATGGCGACGGCAGTGTGTTTTGACTCTCGTCGTCGTTGTTTACTGTGGTCTGTGTAGCGTTTAAGTTTAAAACGAAGACGGCGGGCCGGCAGAGTAGCGAGTAGCCGGGAATGGGGATGAACGGATAAAGCGTGTTGCGGAAAAGCCCTACACTCGCGCGCATGTGGATATACGTGTATATATATATATATATATATATATATATATATGTATGTATAATATGAAGGTGCGGAAAAACGAGTGACGAGGAAAGGCGGGACGTAACTGTGTTCAAAAGGCCGCCGAGACGCTTTGGGGCGCAGCTTGACGTCTGATTTTCTAATTTCCGCGGCCAAAGTTTTGTGCTCGGGAGTTTGCAAATGACAGATTTGTCGCCGGCACACGTCTAAGCCCGCCACCGCCCGGGTGTACATGGTAAATGCGCTACAGTGTGGTAACGGCGTCGGCCAACGGCGTGGCGGCGTGACCTTTTCTCGCACTCTTTATAATATACACGTAAGTAATAATATGTGTGTGTAAATTGGGTCGTTGTAAGGTCGTACAGCTACTCATACAGGTCGTATACGTGAATAATGTTCGCGTGAGCGTCTAAAAACACCTGTCATCATCACCACGTCCGGGAACGTTTTAAACGCGAGCTCAAAGTGTCCGACTTTCGACCACAAAGGCCGCTGCTTTTGAACCGGCTTCTTATTATTTACTCGCGAGTGATACATATATAACACCGTCCATATCTCGTTTACCTCCCCCTCCGCGCGTGCCCACCTTTTGACAGCCATAATCATCACTATTTGCTTTCGTTTACACTACTATTTTACACGTTATTACTTTTGTCAAGAACAGTACCGAGTCAGTGGATATTGTGACAAATCGTATGCGCTTCTAGATTATTATTATTTCATTTAACCAAATTTGAGTTTCGAAACTTTATACACCATCTACGGATTAATTTCCCTAGATTTTACGCCAAATAATTTGTCAATCATGCCGTCCTAATCAAATCGACTCGTAAATTCTGTTTGAATCGAGTGAGTTAGGTCTCTCCAAATTCGTTATAGTCCTCGAATACGTGGTCGTCAATTTCGGTTCGATAAAACTTTTCTTACTCGCAATTACACCGTAATTTACATCGAGAAATGCAAATCATTTTTGTGATTTCAATATTCGTTCGGATGTGATTCATTAATGGGGGACTGTGATTTAGATGCGTCGAAATCCCTTTAAAAATATAATCGGCTTAAGTTAGGAAGATAAGACTCCTCTGAACAAAATGGTATTTGATTTACGTTAAGTTAAAAAATAGATGAAAAAATCAACGAAATAACGCGCGACAAATTTACGAATAGTTTAATTGGTTATTCGTATTGATTATTCTTGTTTAATTCATGTTGGGAATTCAAACAAATAACTTACTTATTTCAAAAATGTCAATGTATAAATTCATATGTCGTTTATTCGTGTCTATAATATAAACATACGAGTGCATTTTAACGTCTTCCCTTTCAATATTACCTGGTGTAGTCGCACAATAATAAGTGAAAGGATAGGTACTAATGAAGAATAAAATACGGTTATATATTTACGCCGACGCGTTAAGAAATTATATTTTTAGTAGCAGATTACAATTAATTAAATTAATATTCAATAATAATTAATAAATAATTACAATTAAACAGAACAATTAAATAACACTTCTTCGAATTTTCGACGTGTAATTTATGAAATACTAACGTTGTATTTTTGACTTATTTTTAATAAATTGAATTACGCGGGTTTAAAAATTAAATATCAAAAATTGTTATTTCACTCGAAATTCGTATTTTTATTTGAAAATTTGAAAGGTAAAATTTCTAGCGATTTTATTTATTACAAAATAAAAAATCTACTTTTCAAACTACATTGTTTTTAACGTTGAATACAAATATTTAAAAGACGAGTACGTTGAAAACGTTTCTAAAGACAAATCGACGAAACACACAAAATTCGTGAACTGTCTACGACCTACGACTATTTTAATTAAACCGATGGTACTACGTGCCAGAAAAAAGCAAATTACTCGACAATTAAAAATACTCGACAATTTTAATCGCGATCAGTTATATAATCGCGCGAATATTTCCTTATTAGTACGAAGATGGTCGTCTATGCCCAACTGCGTGTCGACGCATATTATTTAAACGTAGATGCGAATACGAGTAAAATGTAATAATTATAATCTATGGTTAGTATTTTTTACCGGGTAATATTTTGTTTTAGAAATTTCGTATACTTTACCGTCACTAATTGCGCGCCGTTGAATAATTCTAGTATGCGAAATAATTTAAATTCCATAAATAAATACGTCCATCGGCCATTGAATAAAGTACTTTCGAAATAGATCTTAGGTAGCTACCTAAGATACAATCTTTAGATATTTAACAACTGCGATCAATCGACATTCGTCGAAAATCAGATTACATTTATAATAACGTTCCACCGACATTAGCCGGATCTACGAAAATAACGTTAACTTATTGTATTCGTCGAAATATTTCAAACGTAATAACGTTGCCCGTCGTATATTAAATTTCTCGCGCGGAAACATTACAAATACGAAATTATCGGTTCGAAACTGTATTGTTAATAGTTAAATATGTTAACTAACCTAAGTATTGTAGCACGAACAGGTATAAAATCCACAAAACTACCGAGTAAACTAAACTTTATTGTTATTTGCCGAGTTCGGACCAATTCCGTGGAGGTCAGATTTAGCGACGATTTACTAGTGTTAGGATTGTGTAGTAAGTCTGGGGATTTAATAAATCGGCGTTATCGTTGTATATATATATATATCCGATCGAGAAGTGGGTACGGACGGGAATGCCGACATTATACTTTTACGGTTGCAAATATCTCGGGGTCGGATTCCGGAAGCAGAGGATTCGCGGGAAACGTCTTCGTGGCGCGAAACCGACGCAGCCGGCGGACATTTGCATAAAAGCGCGCGTAATTCGTCGCGCACGGGTACAATAACGTACCTCTCGTGGAGAGGGGTGTATGTGCGTATGTGTGATGGACGGGGGCGGGTGCACATTTTTGGGACGGTGGTCGGTTCGGTTAGGTTGCGCGCGTTATAGGAATATTAATAGACGTACGGGCGACGGCGTTTTGCACGGGCGCGTGCCCGACGGTTCATCGCCGATGGGCGTTCCTTTTTTGTACGTACTTCGCGTATACGACGTGTGCGCGCATTTTTTTACGGGTATTTTTATTACGAATTTTTTGTTTTCTTTTCTTTTTATCCGCGACAGCTGTTGCGTCGCGTTCTCTCCTCGACGCCGGAAACCAGACGTGAAAAACTGGTCTTCGGGATGTGTGCATTCTCGTTTTCTTCCACTCGCACCGCCGAGACTTTCCGTATTGTTCGCCATTGTTTGTATAAGCGCGCGCCTGCCCGCCCGTCCGATCGTTCTCGTATAACGGTCATCGGAAGTCGGCGTACCTTATAAATATATATATATATATATATACCGTTGCGCAACCCTCACATTGTTCTGCTCTTCCGTCTATCTCCATTGTGACGGCCGAACGCGCGTCGGAGACCCTCGAGAAGCGTGCCGCGCGCGCGCGCGCGCGCCCTCGCATGGGCGGACCGCCAAAGATCGTGTTTCCTCATCGAAGTACACAATATATATATATATAGAATAAATAATGTACGCCTCGTACCGATCTGATATTGTATGTCGAAGACACACGCGCGATTCCAGAGTTGTTTTCGACGACCCAATTTCTCGTTCGGACGAGAAAATATTTTTTTACAGCCGGCTGGTGATGTCCTCGTTATTCTAAAGACTGCCAAATCGTCAAACACACACACACATGAACTCCGTACACCATAGCGAACGAAAGCGAAAACCTTTTTCTTCGTCGTATACTCTCTTGAACCGTACGAAACGGGATCCTTTCGCTATTGTTCCGTAAACGTCGTCGTTACCGCTATTTAATAATAATAATAATCAATTTTTGACGAACCGATTCGTTTTTTATTTTCAAACCCACCGCTTGTGTGGATGTTGGCGAACGCGTTTTATTATCTCTGTTTCGTGACAGGCGAAACATAATTGAAAACACCACGCGCTATCGGGAACGAAAACAATATTATGTTATTGTCTCAACGCTCAATAATATAGTCTCTTTATTGACCGGCTTATAAACTTGACAGTATGTCGACGGTATAATGAATCGATTAACTTATTAGACATTATAAATGTCGATCCACTGAAGTTACATGAAAGTTTTGCTCTCAAATATAAAAATTCACCATTTTTTATAAATTCGTCGGCTGTCTTGTTACATAAACTGATTAGTACTCATCTGCATCTTTCATTGGCTTACAAAAGCCGTATTTATATTATATTCATAACTGTACAATTTGTTTTCGTTTGAAATTTTATTAATTTTCTTGGCAAACGTAGTATTCAGTATTATTAAATTATATTTAAATTTACGTAATTACGATCATTAGCAATATTTACGACTAACCTAAGAGTGTTTTAATTTTTAACCTAATCGAAAATCGGAATACTAGAAGTACGTTAATTATATTTTGATAATCTGTATAGATAAAAACGAAAGTTTAAATTTGAAAACGTAAAGTTTTTCAAATAATCCGGTACTACAATTCACCCCGACGTGGGGTCTGCGAACCCTAAGTGACGCCATTCTTTCAATCTGTTATGCATTAAAAATAAAAGATTCAATAAAGAAAAACAATAATCTTTCGCGGACGACAATTTCGACAATAATAAATAACAAAAATTAAATACTCGTCGTAAATAGTTTTAGTTCGTATAGCATTCAGTTAAAACCATAGTACCGTCAAATGTATATTTTTTCCGACTGTATTTATTTGTATAATGATTTAATACGTTTAAAAATATATTCGCTCGTCATTTACAAAAATAACTTCAACCGCAGCGTACACGTACGTCACAATTAAACTCTCGATACTTTAGAAACGTATTTACAATAAAGCGAACATAAAAAACATTACGAACTACAGTGTCATTTGGCTAATATAGTAATTTACAATAGCTTCGTATATTTTGTGTGGAATATTTGATACGCGGAAATATCGATACGGGAGATTTGCGGCGCATTGATAATTAATTATTGTAAACGAAATTCCATTCTACGAGTGGTTACGTACATGTAAGTATACATAAAAAATGTGAGAATATAACCGGTCGGTAAATTAATTTTTTGAAAACCGTGTAATTTAAAATCCTTTAGTAAAATTGATCGCGGCTACGACCCGATTGAAAATGAAAAAAAGAGGGTGCGAACTGCGCTGTAAAAAAGAAAAAAATATATTAAGTATAAAGCAAACAGTGAATCACGATTTCACACCGCCGGACTTTAAAATCGTCGTCCCTTTTCCAAGATAAGATCCTTTGAATCGGCGTGTATCTAAAACGTACATACGCGTGCGACTTCCAAACGAGACGAAGGGTCATTTATTGCCCGTGCTTCTTTACAAAAGCCGCTGCTGACCTTATCGGTCGATGCGTATATATATACGTTACAAAAGTATCCGGGAGATTTTTCAATCGTAAAAGTCAATTCCGGGCGAATTGAAAAAAAAAGAAAATAAAAAACTAGAAAAAAAGGTGTCCCTTGTGGCGTACACCGAACCACCGCCACCACCGTTTCACATATACACGTGTATACGTATGTATGTACGGAGGTGCGCGCGCGCGGGTACACAAACTCACATAAACACAGACGCACATACGCCAGAGAGAGAACTTTTGCATCGTACATTGAGCACGTGAGTCTACCACCGTCACTAAAAGCTCTACCAGCCACGTCGTCACTCGACCCAAAATATCGCTTACTTATATATATATACCCGTCGTCGAACGACGTTTTCGAAAGCTGCGGACGATCCCGCACGACTGGCGAAAAGGACCTATTAAAAATCCGTTACGTCAAAAACCAACGTGTCGGATATCGAAACGGGCGACTCCGGGACGGGTGTAAGTCACGCTCCGCTATTATTCAGCCGCCTAGTTCATTTGGTCCCGTGCAGCTTGCGCGCTCAATTCAATAATAATTATTATTGTTATTGGAGAGATCTCCGCTGTGTTTTGCACAATGACATAAAACATACGAGCGCTTCCGATCTGTTTCACAAGTACAATAAACCGCGGGCCGGCGGTACTTATCTGTGTTGACGTTACACGCGGGGCACGTTACGCACTTTATTGTATAACATTATATACCGGTAAAAACCCCCGTTGCGGACCCGGAGTCGTCGTGACTTCATGAGAAAAACGCCCGTTTCTTTTTTACATATTATACACGTGTATAGTGTATGCATGTCTGTGTGTGTGTGTGCGCACGAGTATGTACCCTTTCTTCGTGTGATCAGTTCATCTGCAACGACTACATCGTAACGTGACTTCTACGACTAAAGCAGTGTGTGTGTGTGTGTGTGTGTGTGTGTGTGTGTGTGTGTGTGTGTGTGTGTGTGTGTGTGTGTGTGTCAGGTATCGTGTTACCTGATGTGTCACACATCCGCGTTGTCCGTCTCCGTGTCGCGCTGTCTCTGAATGCCTTTTTGATTAGCGATTGTTCGTCAGATATACGTTGTGTGTCCGTTACGTATGATGTGCGGTTACGCGTGTATCATAATACACCATGGTACGCCGTGTATGCTATGCGCGCGCGCGTACGCAAAAATATGACTACCACGGGACAACGACGACGGGGACGGGAAAATGGATAACGATTAATAATGACGAAACAGGTATGTGCGTCGTCGGTTATGTCGCGGGGGACGAACGTCGCGGAACAACAAAAAAACCGACTTAAACAAACGCGATAGTATCACACGAGACGTGTTTATACGTGTATACGGGAGCTGGTTTTACCTACCCTGGGCGTGGCGAAAAGGTCGCGAATATCGATCGGCTAGCGATTTACCGCACGACGCCCGTCGTCGTCACTGCCACCGTCGCCGCCGTCGCTGTCGTCGCCACGAATCTTCGGTTTTTGCCGGACTATCGCCCGAACAAAATTTACTTTAGTCCGCCCGTTGGGCCGGCGCGCGTCGCGTTCACCGTTTTCAATCGTCATTTTTTTTTTTTTACTTCCCTCCTCCCCTCCACCCTTATCGTATACCGATTGAAATCGCCCAAACGGCTTTTCGCTACCATAAATAACCGCCTGACGACGACAAGAAAATAACGGTTTATATATCTATACGACACGATAAGTCGCGTTTATTTACGAGTGATACGCATTCTACGCGTAACGCACGGATTTGCGTGACTCGCGCTTAACGAGCGAGGCGTTACGCGATTATATATTCCGACTTGTTGATATCTTCCGTTACGCGCGCGGCCGCGCTTTGAAAACGTCCGTAATTTACCTACACGTTTCGTGATTAGAGGAACGGGCGTTATAATTTTATAGGCGCGTCGTTATAAAAACGCTATTATAATACGCGTCTAGTTCGTCGCGGTTAAATAATAATGTATTGGCGTCCGTGGCGACGCGATTTGTTCGCGTAATAAATAAACGAGTATAGACGGCGGCGGTCGGACGCCGTTGTGCAACGCGTAAGGGGGTTAAGATGATAGAAGGATTGGTGGTAGGGGAGAGGCAAGCCACTCGTGGAGCGTCAGTGGACCGAATGCGACGGATTGGTAACGTGTACGGATAACGGTGGTACGCGAAACGGGTATTCGTAGGTGCGGGGGGCGTCGAGAAAGGTGAAATCATAAAAAAGTCGTCGTCGTCGTCGTCGTCGTCGATCCGATTGTCTATGAAATGGCGCGTTGGTATTGCGCCAAATGCGGGTCGGAGGAGACGCGGTCGCAATCGGATTGACGTATGAAAGCGCCGGGCGGTCCTCAGATAACAATTGGCTTCATGTCATCGCCGCCCAGGAGTCGAGCGGGGGACCGCCGAGACGTGCGTGTGTGTGTTATTACTGCGCCAATGACTTCCGGTAGCCTCGACATCCGGCCCTAACGGATTTTCGTTGTTCGTATTTCGTATTACACACGCACGCACGCACACACACATACACACACAATGTATCGGTGGTCCACGAGGATATACTCCATATATATATATTCCTTGTGTGTGTGTGTGTGTGTACCCGTGTTGCGATGTATTCGAACGTATATTTTACGAGTACGTATAATACGAGCTAGGAGTGACTGACGGTGACCCGCAATTATCGTACGGACGCGACGTCGTGGGAAATACGACTATTTTTTGTTCCCAATCGTCGGCTAATACGGTACACGCCGTAAATGACTATTGTCGCGGATTTGTGGCCGAACGTGTGCGGCACCGCTACCGTACTGCCACGGAACGGCCCACTTATAAATACATTACGCGGCGACCGGATTGTTGTGGGCCGGACGGTTGGCTACACGTTTAGCGAGGGTAATAGCGATAATATACGACGTGCGCGCGTCCGCTATTTGAAAATATGAATCGTACGTATAACGTTCGTGGAGTTCACCGATCGATGATAGCCCGACGCGATTTAAAAGTACGACGGAAAAAACTCGACGAACATTTGGCACCAACATACGTATTCTTAGCGAACGCGAACTAGTGTTCGCGGTCACTGGTTCGCGGAGCTGGCGTTTTACGGAAGATTCGTAAAAATCGTCCGTTTTCCCCTCTGTATGGCCGGCGACGGAACGTAAACGTGTGAACCAATTAACTAGTTAATTTCACTTCCGTCCATCGAAATTTGTCCATCAAATTTCGTTAATCGAAATTTGTCATTACTCGTGCGTACTTACGCGTGCACGATTACGCGATTTTTCACGTGATAAATTCTACACACACACACACACACACACACACATGTCCAAAACGAGCAAACGATAATTGAGCTCCGTTGAATAATCGGCACGTTATACGGTTCGTTCGGATAACGCAGTTTCATAATCCAATACCGTGTTCGTTGTTCGATGGCTTATGGGTAACACTTCGAGCGTTCCCATTTCTCGGGCAGCATCGGCAGCGAACACTTCGGGTGAAAACGTTTTGCGCTATCTGTAAAACGTACGAATAATATTGATACGCGTACACCTATTAATTGAGACGTGAACTACTTCACCCTTGCGACGTAACACACGCGTCGAGCGCGTTATTTGTTATAACGCGAACGTGTACACATAAGTGACTGTCAAAACCCAAAGGGTCCGCAGATTAATGGCGTAAATCGATGTAAATAAATTGCTCGTAGAATTATCGAACGGTTACGGCGCGTGTACACCTCCCCCCTCTATCTCCACAACTTGGATATATTTTTAGATCGGGGCACGCGTAATTTTACAATTACGTACAGTGGATGAAACTTTCTAATACGATTCTGCGACAACGTACGCGTTAATTACGTTCGCGATAATTGGTTAATACGACCGTCATTTATCGTTTGGTTTCGTTCTTTCAACGTCGTACGTGACCACCACTTGTTCGATTTTTAATTTTTACTCGCCTAAATATACAACGTACACGAACACGTCGAGTCGAATTATTGTACGACGTCGGGGGAAAATAAGTTCAACCGAAAACCAAGCGATACGAGAAACACCCCCACGATAACTTCGATACCACCCGCGGCGGGCGGTAAATAACGACGAGTATATACAAAAAAAAAAATCCCGTTTGTCGCGTAAATATCGTCTATCTATCCACCATGCGTTATACGATATTTACGCGCACTAGACGTAAGAAGATGAAACGAAGGATTACCACGGGCGGAACGTGTTCGTTAATAAAAGCCGTGCTGTAATGGAAATAGACATTTGAGAAGACTCGGGATGAGACGGGAAGACGTAATGAAAAAAGGGCGCGGAATCGCTCGGTCGTTGAACGAATAAAAACCATAACGATTAGGAAAGGATGAAGGATCGAGTGTGAAATGGTCCTTAAGTTCTAGGACCGATAAAAGAATACGTCGTCCTTCATCTATCAAACGTAGTTCGTAATCGTATCGGGTGCGTGCGAGTCTCGTTTAACCGATTTATATATAAAATATCGATTCATTTTTGCGAATAAATTAAACGAAACAATCTCGTCGGCCTTTGGGTTTTTATCGCCCATACCGTATATACTTACAAAATATAAATGTACGGAGGGAAGGGACGACGAAGGAACCGCCGAGGAACGTGAATATAAAATAGGGAGTGCCAACGATGCGAACGCCACCAGTAAATAAGATATTTTATCGGAGATTTTTACGAAATAGATAATCAGCGGCCGCTGATTTGTTCAATGTCAATACGCTAGATTACGACGATTGTTCGTAAAAAATAACGTTCGTGACGATCGTTTTGAAATTTCCGATAAACGCTTCAATTATTATCGGAAATGTTTGAAAGTAAAATATAAATAAATAAATAAATACGCGCGAAGCCGATCAATAATTCTAATTAAGATTCTTACGAATTTCGTGAAACGAAGTCGCTTAGTTTTATTGAAAAGTCAACCGAGTCGGCGAAAAGTTACTCAGTTAAAAGTACCGGAAAACGCCGAAAACAATAATAGTTAAATAATAATATACAGTTTATCGAATAACCTTTCGCCGAATAAGTAATAACATATATATATATATATATATATATTATTTCATAGTTCGTTAAATTTTACAAACGGCGGAATTTGAAAATTTTTTTCTAAAACTACTCCCGTCTCTGTTCCAACGATAGTGAGAATACTAACGATTTGTACGCCTGTTCCGTTTCAACCGGAACGTCGTCGCCGAGCGTACGACAAACGTTCGCGTAAGGTCGACTTTCGCGAATAACACGTACACGCGGTACCGAACGACGCGTTTCATAATCGTAACGTGACCGGGACTTGATTCCACGGACGTTTCTCGGCCGATCCGCGCGTGATTCAATAATACGGGGCGATCGCGTTGTCCCGAATAAAAAAAAAAAAAGCGATACGGATAAAACTGGCCCGCGTTCCGAACGTCTGCCCAAGTAAACACGGGCACGCGGGTATTTTCGATGTAAAACGGTCGTATTTGCGCCCGGCGTTCCGAAAACGGAACGGTAACGTTCGAAAGGACGAAATAACGACGTCGGTTGGATTGGGAGGGGCAGGCGCGTGCGCGTCCCCGAATTGTAGACGCTCGTCGCGGATGACCGTTCGCGCGCCCGTCGGCGATGAGCGACGATGAGCCGCCGGCGCGGACGGACGAGCGGCGGTGGCGGCTGTGGCTTCGACGGCGACGACGACGACGATTTCAAACGAGTCGGCGGCGGCAGCGGCGCGGTAGGGAATCGTCGATTGCAGCTGGCAGGGTGCCGGCCCCGCCCAAAGTCTCCGGAACCGACTCCGCCCTCTAGTCGAACGCGCGCGCGCACATATATACACACACACACGCTTACGTACACACGCACACGAACACACACGCACGCACGCACGCGCGACAATATAACGAGTAAATCACCGGCCCCGTGCGTGCGCGACCGCGTACGTAGTCGTCGTCGTCTGCGCGCACCCCCACCCCTTGCCGCGGGGACGACAGCTTCGGCGACGTCGATCTCGTGCCCCGGCCGCGACAGTCAACAGTCCGATCGCGACGATCCGGTTCGCGGTCTAGTGAACGCGACGCTGCGGTTGTTTAACACGTCGTTTTTGTCGCGCGCGCGCTCGCGCCCCCCTGACCGTGTCCGCGAGTTTTCCGTACGTACGTACGTACGACGACGTCCGCGTTTCGATTACCAACCGACGTCGAGAAAATCCCCCGTGCCATTATCGCCGCGGGCCCCCCCTTCCAACAATCCACCCCCACCCCATCGTGTGTATGCTTCGCGAATTATTATCGCCGTCTCGCCTCGTCCCCCGCCGCAAGAGCTGTACAATATGAGCAGAGGTAAGTGTCCGTAAGATTTTGTCGAAATAATTATTATCCGCGTCGATAACCGTTTGTTCGCGCGACGGCTATTTAAGGGGAGATGATTCACGTCCGGGGCACGACAGCCAAGAGTGTCCAGCGGCGACGGACACCCGACGGCGCCTCTGTAGTAGCGTACTTTTTTTTCGCAACGGTCGACGTACGTCGTTTATTTATTAAGACGTGTCCAGAAAGTGTTGCCATAGAGTAGCGCGGAGCGGTTAAAGGATTTTTTTTAGCGAGGCGGAGCGAAGTTAATGGACCGAAACGCTTGTATAGGGTGGGGTAATTATGCCATTCGCGGGCGCGGTTGGAAATTTGCGTCACACGTCTAAATAATCGTAACGACGGAATATCGTCGTACGGTGATGACGATAATAGCGTCGCGAACTCGCCCGCGGTTTGAAATTCGGTAAAATTGAACACACCCTTGTATTCGTGACCCGTTCTATTTAGATCTAATATATCGTATGCCCCGTACGTGAACAGTTCTTCGACTCGTCCGTTTCTCGATCGGCTAATTTAATCGCTTATTTTTTTGTCCGGCCGATAGTTAAACTACGTATAATAGATATATTCGTGATTGTAACCTTTGGATACATACAATACGCGTACACGGTATCTTGTAGCCGGACTTTGAATTTCGCGTTATAATTGCCCTTGTAACGTTGTGTTAAAGAGAGCCAATATGTGAATACGCGTCGGCTATTTTCGACATTTCGCCAACGTCAACATTATACGCAGTTCCGAATATTCGTTTCCTCGTAATTCATTTTCGTTCGATTTGTGTTACGCGTAATTTCGAATTCGTACGTCGTTTATAGAATAATCGAATCACAAATGTTCAACGCACGAAACGTTTAATCGGGAACGTTTTACGAAGAAAAAGTCGCAATAGTTTAGAATCGTAGCCGACATAATACTTAGCGGTAAAATTATATAATTATAATTCGGAATATAACGCGTATCCTAAATATACGCACACTAACAGGAACGTAAAAAGTCGAGCTTCTTTTACCGGGGGGGGGGGGAATACGTTTCGTAAAATAGTGCGACACGTACGTGTCTCGATAGTCCCCTCGCGCGTGCAGCGCAGTGTACCGTTGCGACGGTCCTGAACAGGTTTACGCGAGACAATTTCGCGTATTTAGACGTATTCTTCTATCACCAGAGCGGCGGTCCCCTCGTGCGTGCAACGGACGCGAACCGTAAAAATCCGTCAAAATATTGAAAACAATATTTCACGGGACGGTAGGGGGGAGGAATTAACGCTTACGATAATAATTATCAACAACGGTGGGACGGTTTTGAACAAAATGATGCGCCTAAAACCACGTCGACATTTCGCGTTTGTCGTGACGCTGGGTAATTGTCACGTCCGATATCCGTAGCCGTTTACTGACTTTACGCGTACACATACGCGCGTATACGTAATTGTAACGCGCGACGGTTTGTCTTTCGCGCACATTTCGATTGTCCTCTGATAACAAGCTAAGTGTCCATTTAATGGTATCCCATTATAATATATCTATAAACAATAGATGTTTACACACATCTGTATGAACACGTAAACACCCTTTATGCGTGACACACACACACACACGAACATTTCATTATTATGTAACGTAAATATTATTATACTACTACGCTCATCGTCTCCGCCGTCGATTTAATGCCGAGTAATAGGTCTTTATGTTCTATACGTGTTTTTTGAACGTAATATTACGCGTTGTTGTGATCGAAAAATGAAAAAAAAAAAACGTCGATAACAAGGGAAAAAATTCGTGTCCTGCGAAATCGCGCGTATGTCGTCGTCACCATCATCGTCGTTGTCCGTCCCGTTATCGCTGTTTAATGAAAACAATCGCCGATTTTGTGAGTAGGTATATTTTATGTGCGTGTATATTTATGAATAGACACAATAAACGCGCGCGCTCGGGGCACCGACGAATAATTGGGACGTCGAGGAAATCTACAATCGTCGTATCGTAATTATTGTTAGCCGATAGTTAATTACGCGCGAATACTTTTCTGGTGATCGAAGAAATAATAATTAATACTCTCGGTGTTCTGATTACTCGCAAATACCCGACGATAACGCATCGTTCGATCGATTACGTACATACGCGTGTTTTTTTTCCGAGTATTTCCATTCATCGCGTTACCCGGTTCCCATTGAACATTGGCGTCTCGTGTCGTGTAT
>JAIPRN010004286.1:0-15868 GCA_025469175.1 Geopemphigus sp. TES_GeoC_2020
GAATCCGTCGGCCGGTGAAATAACGACGCCGAAATACGGTCGCGCCGGTAATGCGAGAAACGACGGTCGGCTTTTCCCGTTGCGCTCGTTTCCGAACGCGTTTACCGGCTCTTAAAACTTAGCTACGACGGCGCGTAAACATACGCGTTACCGTCGTTTTCAATCGTCGACCCGTCTGCGGTTTACGTAACGTCCCGAACGTGTTTCCGATATACGACGCGAAATCGTAAAAAAAAAAAATAACCCGTTTGAAAAAACGGATTTAATTTTAGGTCAACGAGGAGGAGGGGAACTAACGTAACCGCGGTAATCGTTCGCGTCGACGGTAATAGAATCTTTTCGAGCCACCGTTGTACGTATGTCGTTGGAATCGCGAGCCGTTGGCGGTAAAAATGACTCGGGGGGGGCCCGAACGATTACCGAAGCGACTCGGCCGGTGGACGAGTAGGGGACGGGACGTTTAACGAGAAAATAAACGGCGGTCGAATTTAGTCGTACGTACGAACGGGCGTCCCGGTCGAGTGTACACGGGCATGACAGCGGAGACCCAAAGTGACGGACGCCGACGGGTCCCCTCCCTGTTCGCGTCGGAAACGGACGAAATTAGCCGGTAACAATTACGGCGTTATCGTTAGCCGACGTACCGTGGTTGCCTCGTAACCGAGTGTCCCGAACGGAGTGTTTGTACGGTACGCGTTACGCAACGAACGAGGTGTTTGTCCGAACGTACCGTATTCGGGCCGAGAAGAATGCCCGCCAGAATTGTCGGTCGGTCCGTAACCGTTTCTAGGGCGGTGAGGAGGGAAGTTGAAGATCTCGGACGACGAATACGAAATGTTTTCGTTGGTTTCATTCACGACGCCGAAACGTTCGTCAGTGTTCTATATTCGGCGGGAGTTAAATTTCCCGAACGTATCGCGACGTCGCGCTAAGGGTCCTCCCGTCGTCCGTAATAATCCCTGAATAATTACCGCCGCGTACGTGCGCGTCTGGGGGTCGAATAATTTTCGAAAACGGGACGCGTTCCCGTACGGATAGGCCAGGGTCGTGTTATTGGCGCGTTCGAATCGGTGGGTCGTCACGCGAATTTCCGGACGACAGATAGTACAGGTCCGGTAGGTAGTCGGCAATATGGAAAATTCGTCGTGCCCTCCGGACGACCCGTTCGGCTCTTCCGCGTCGCCGGTCGGAACGATATATGGAACGGCGAATGCTCCCGTCCGTTGTGACGAAACGGCAAAAAGTACGGGGAACCCGTCACGCGTTGTTTGTCTCGGTCGTCCGACTATTGGTGTATTTTCGTCGTTTTAATTTTGCCGTCGGCGGTCCGAACGAGATTTCTCTAGCGGCGTGTACCGTACCGAGGCGGATTGGTGGAGGGACGGCGTGTACCGTACCGTTATCGTGGACGACGTAACCGCGTCGCGTCGAAGAATACGGGACGGGCGGTAATTCCGGAGCGGAAGACAATGGACGCGCGCGCGCGTGTGCGTCGGAGTCATTGTACGGCGAACGCGACTTCGAAAACGATCGTCGGCGAACTATCCCGGAAGTTCGTTCGGTCGCGGCGAAATCGACGACGATTACCGAAATCGTTTTTAGATACCGTAATTGCTGGTCGAGCGCGTCTATCCGAACGGCTAATCGGCGGAACGGGCGTCCTATAAATCGTATCCCCGAAAACACGGCCGCCGCCGCCATCATCAACACGACCGCGCGCGCCGGTCAACGAACTATTTCGTTCCCGTCCGCGCCGTTCCGAATCGAAAATCACGGGACCCCGACGGACGCGTTCGTTCCCACCGGCCGCGTGTGAAGGAGCTCGTCCGCGACGCGTATTTTCCGTTCGATTAACGGGCGAACAGCCGTGTCGCGGAAAAACGCGCGGCGCCGGTGTCGCGTAAAAAAATTGGGACCGCCGTGCGACGTTCACACGGGTATCGCGGCGTATATTTAGTAGGACGCGTGTAGACGGCGGAAAACGAGCGTCGGTCGACCGTGTGGAACACACGAGACACAGAGACGGCGAAAAAATTATCCGACGAAAACAAAAAAAAAAACGGATCCCGGTGCCGGGTTAGATTGGAACCGCGGCGGACGCGTTTACATAGTAGGACGCCGACGCGAGGGTAAACGCGAACGACGAAAATTCGTAACGACGAATGGTATCCGTTGGGTGTCCGAGAATCTAGTCAAACAGGATTTGACCGTTATTCACTGGCTGGCGTGTCCGTTATATATACGGACGCGCGCGTAACCGTCTTACACGGACGAGAAATAACTAGTAGTTGTACGTCTATATCGGAAATCCTATACTTGAGCGCGCGTACGGGACTACCGGCGGGCGTACGTGAAACCGTTTAATTTATCCGTACACGGCGCGTTCGGAACGAAATTTCGGTTAGGGCGTTTTTGGCCGCGACGGTAAACGGACGTTCGAAAATGTACCGGCGGGATAGCGGACGACGATTGGACGAAGCGCGGCGTAGTAACGGCCGCGAAATTCGTGGGGCCGTATTTTCGTTTTTCGGGACGGGGGGGGGGGAGAGAGCGTGGACGAAAACGCGAAAAATTCGTATACCGGGCGCGTCGAACGGTTATATATATATTGGCCGGTGTCGTGTTTCGCGGACGGTCATTACGCGCCGCCAACACGAACTCTCGGATATATATATATATATATACGGATATATACTTACATACTTACTACGACACACAAGCGCGTACACGTCGACGACGCGAGTGGCTTTGTAACGTTATACACGAGCGCGGCACGGAAGGAGGACCGGGCACGACCCGACGCCGCAAGGTCATTGAGATTTCTTTTCGACGTGTACCGTTATGATTTACGTTGCGGTCATGCGTGTGTGTGTGTGTACACGTACACCGCAACGACCAACGTTACCGCGTTTACGTACGATAAATAACGAACGGTCGCGGTCGAACAAAATTTTTTACTCCGCCGGAATATAGCCGCGTCCGCGTTTTCGAATATTTTTCGCACGACGACGTGCCGTTACGGCCACTAGGCCAAACGAAACGGGCCAACTGTTCGTTTGTTGTTGTCTCGGTTTTCGTTACGATAATTTTCCAAGCGCGGACGTGCCGCGTACACGGCCCGTAGCCGCGAAACGCGTCGTTCGGGATCAGTGTAAATAACGCACGACCAAATGGTACACTGACGACGAACGGACGCGACCGCGGACGACTATTGTACGTTAGGGGGATGGGTGGGTGTCGCTTTCCCGTTTTCGCCGTGCCGACGCTTACCGATCGCCGTAAGTTCGGCGCACTGCGCCGTCCGTGTTCCTTGTAAGCGCGCCGGTAAAGTAAAAAAATATACGCGGCCCGACGGTGACGTGTACCACCGGTACGGAAAGCTGGGTTTGGTTCGCCGGAACTACCCGGGCGGCGTAGTCGCCGTAACGCTGTACAGTCATACACGCGCGTCATTATGTAGGCCAATAATGTTTCGAACGTCCGACGGCGAAATTCCGCCGGGCGCGCCCGAATTCGCGACGTATCCGCGCGTAGAAACCCAACGCACGCGGCCAACGGACTTTAACGGCCGCACACACGCGCGCGCGTTTCTCGTCCCCGACCCACCCCGGCCGTAATCGTCTTTAAAAACAAAGGTACCCCTTTTCGCTGGTTGACCGTCGCCGTACGCATACAATCGCCAACGGCCGACTTAATGCGACATTGCGAGGCGTAGACATTGCCACGTCGTTTTCACGTTTTCGCCATCGCGAAAACAACGCGCGTTCCGTTTGCGGGTCACGACGATAGCCATCGTCCGTCCAACACGCGTACGTGTTTCGGCACGACGAACGGCCGTGTAACCGTTACATTCGCCACGGTATACCCGCGGATCGAATTCGGGACGGTCTTTCGGGCTCGATCTCTCCACCGGTCACCTACGCGCGCGTCTCAGTCGCCTTCTCCGTTATAGCGCGCACAGCCTTGGACTCAATCGGGCCGGCAACGATCGAGACGCTCCCACCGCACGGATTTCTCTCTTCAATAAACTATACCGTCGTTGACGAATCCGTCGGCCGATCGCGCGGACCGTGTATTTTATTGTTTACCGAAACGCCGGCGCGCCCCCCCTGGAACCGTTACGACGAGTTAATCGACGGGAATCCGGGCGAAAACGACGCGCGCGTTCCCACCGACCAACAGCACCCACCCGCCGGTCGATTAATCATCGGCCAGGAATTCGAAGACCCGCGCGAATAGAAAGCGTCTAACTATTGTGACGACAACGTGGAAAGTCGATTGTGTTCTCGGTCGAGGACGAACGGTCTCGGTAAACAACGACGCACGCCGTCCCACCCGGCCGTCTCTTTCTCTTCGCCCGACGGCCTTTCACACCGCCGGCCCGGACACTAAACTACTACTAACCGCGTACCCGGTTACATTACCGGCCGCGCGTCACGCGCACACGTCAACCGGGCACGGCGGACAATCCGACTCGAGCCGTTCGTGCGTACTCTCGACGATTCGTAATCGTCATTCCCGACGTCGCCCCAAGTCACCCGTCAAATAACGCGGGGGAAATAAAAACCGTCGCGTCCAATCGATCATTTCGATTTTCCGCCGTCCAACCGGTTTTTCATATCGTCCCGTCTTTTCCTAGCATCGACACTTCGCGATTACTACGCGATCGGTACACTCGCGCGGCGTAAAATCCACGGGCGATCGCCAATATATTTAGTGATTCGCGCCGTCGATTTTCGAATTGTCCCACCGAGTTGCGTTCCACCGTAAAAATGGAGTGTCCGAAAACCTCGAACACGTCTCCTTTCCGTCTCACCTCCAATCGTTCGTGTTATGAACGCGGTCGCCGTTTAACTAAACCGTACAGAGAAAATAATTATTAAACCGCGCGTATTCTCACACACGCGTCGTTTATTACCAACGAATACATAATTTCTACGGTCGTGTCGTGTACGTAGTTGGATAATGAATTTCGACGTTACTATCGGTGGTTCGGTCAAATTACGACGTACCGTACGTACGGAGGCGACAACACGCGTGTCCGCGAACGGTTCGAATCGTCGCCGAGCAACTTTCGAATTTCGCGTTCGGTCGGCCCCGACACAAGCGGCGTATTTTTCGCGAAAACGAATAATCCGCCGGGCCGTATCTCGTACGTAAAACACACGCGGCAATCACTATTGCGTGACAAATACGGGCACTTACGCGCTATCGCGTACCGATAATGAACACTGACGGACGACCGTCGTTTTATTCCGCGATCGGACCATTACGGGCTCTCGTTATGGAACGCGTCCTAAATCGTAATTACGGTAAAGCACATAAGGGCTGTGTGTACGCCGGAAACGTTTTAACTAGCCACGATTTTTCGTTTTCGTTCCGAACCGACGACCACCGGAACTCTCTACGCCCGCGTCGCGCATGAAAGCCGAACGTCGATCGTGATCAGGCCCGTCGGCATTGTCCGCGAATTTCTAGCCAAGTACCGATTATCGATTGCCGGTACGAGATCGGTCCGTTCGGGTGAATACGCCGCGATATTTAGGATTCGCCTGGCGTCACGTTCCCACCGCAAAACGGTTAGAAACGAATAACCGGAAAAAAGTCGCGTAAAAATCGTCGGTATCGCAAAAGGCTTTTCCGCCATTCATTTCGTTCAAAGAGCCTTTCGAAAACAACGACCGTTTCGCTCGTTCCGCGCAACGCCGGCACGTCCGCGCCCGAACGTTCGAAACAATCGACCAAACTGTTGGCGAGTTGACGCCCGCCCGGCGCCGTCGACATTTTCGGCCGCGAACTATTTTTTCTCCGCCTACGGCCTCCCCCGAAACGTACGTACCGTACGTATGTCGTCCGGCGAATAGCACGTCCGGTTTCCACGTGCACCGAATTAATAATCGTTCGACGTTCGCGGCGCGTTTTTCGTTTCGTCGGGGTGCTTAACGTCGTTTAATCGAAACGGCGCGTCCCCGGTAATGATGCGTCCACGCAAACGCGCGTCCGCGTTATTGATAATACCGTCGCGGACAACGAACGATTTTCGGTTCTTCCGACGTCGGTCGTTTCCGAATGGTACCGCGGGTATTATTGGTTTTATTGTTTCTCGCGATTCGTACGGAACGAAAAAATCGCCCGCCCGGAAATAACGCGAACAATGTCGTCGTAAGGTACGGTTAACGGTTCACCCGGCCGGTTGATTGGCGACAACGTCCTACACACGCGTAATAGGTTTTATCGGCCTAAAGTCGAAAACGGTTTTATCGACGCGCGTTTATTTGTTGTTCGCCGGGCTTTGTCCGCGCGCCCTAACCCAGACGGTTAGACCGACCGGTTCGATTTGCCGGCGACGTATTCCGAAAGTTTATCGCGAGCTTTTCGGACGCGTAATGTTTCCTCGAACGCGAAAATCGTCGGCGATTCGGGAAAAAAATCGTATTCCGGCGACGAACGTTTGGTCGAGAAACGTTTTCCGAAAGCGATCGTCCGACTTTGCTTTCGACCTTAGGAACAACAATAACGCCGCCGTTCCAAAACAATAGACCCGTTCGGCTGACCCACTCCGTAGCGGGCAGCGCCCGCGGTTCGTCGCGTTTTCTATTTTTTTTTTTTTTATTTACGTTGTTGTTATTCTTCGATTATCACTCGCGCGTGCGCGGGCCCGCCATTACGGGACAACAACAACAACGGTGCCGGCGAAGTATTTCGGCGCGCCCTTTCTCGCCGGCACCTATTGTTTCGGGACGCGACGGTTCGACAAAGTGCGCTGATCACTCCGATTTTGTGTTTAGAATGAAGAGGCATGGCGTTCGTTCACCGGCGAGGTATCCGTACGATAATAAAACGCTGTTGTTCGCGATCTACGTGATCGGATCGATCGTCGGCGGCAATTTGGTGCACTCGTATCCGTCGTGGGACATCCAAGCCACGGACACAGGTAAGCGGCGCGCGACGGCCGACTGTAACGTCGAAGTAACGTTCGGCGGACTTTTCTATCGCGAACGTCGGACGCGCGCAAGGTCGTTAACCCGGGCCGGACCGCGTGTGTACGAAATTATACGTAATTACATTGCCCAGTTCTCTCTCACGCAATTTGAAACCGTTAATAACGCGGCGGGTAAACGCGAGCGTTGCGTCCGTTGAAACGCGAAAGACGTATTTCGACGACGGGCGAGAGTATTTCGCGTCGTCGGGGGACAATTCGCGACGACGTTGGCGAGCGATATTGTACGGTCCGTATTTCGGCGGAACCGAACAGCGTAAACGACGATTTTGCCGAATTGAATTACACCGGCACGTTCGGACGAAGACGGCGGCCCGTATGATGTAATCAACAACGAAATAACCGTAAAACGATACAGTTACGGTAAGCGAAACGCGTTGTCCACGTAGCGTACCGCCGAATGTAGGACGACGGCGTGCGCGCGTTTTTCGTTCAATTTCGGTCCGTCGAGTTTCGATTTCGTGCCCCAGTACCCGATCGTTGCTCCGTTCGAGCTTCGGTTTTGTTCGTTACGAAATAATATATACGTATGTATTTTAGATTTTTAGAAAGTCTTACAATTTCGAAACGGTATTTTTTTTTTTTTTTGGCGAGGGGGGTGGCAAATCACGCGTTACGACGACCCTGAGCGACCTGTGATCGGTGGTTTAGAACGTGCTGGGGAAAAAGCGTACAACGCGCGAAGGGGCCGACGGCGCGTTGTTATGTAGTCCGAATTCGTGTTGCGCGCACGAATAACGACGGTGTTTTACAGTTAGGACCGCCGAGTCATTATTGTACCGTTTCGGACGTGTGCGTTGGAAAACGTATTCTCGACCGCGATAGAAAGTTTTCCCGATTGTTGTTCCGTTCGACGGAAACGGCCCCCGGAAATGTCGAGCGCCTAAAACGGGACGGGCGTAACGTTAAATTCGAGCGGGACGGGCGCGCGTAATAACGCGGTCGTAAAATATCGGCGGCCGGGCGAAAATTCCTCTCGTTCGGTAAGCGCGGCCGAGGGCGTGAGAGACGACGGGAATTCGTTTATCGGGCGGCGTATAAGCCCACTTAAAGTCGGTCCGCGTCCACGGGCGCGAATGAAAACAACGGGCAGCGGGCAACGCCGAAGTGGAACGGATCGTCTACGGCCGTCGGAGAGGCGAATAAAATTCACGTTTAGTACGCCGAGTACGCGCGGACCAGCTCTAAAACATTGGCGCGGACGTCGAAGAATAAAAAAACTCGTTTTTCCACTACTTTTACCGGGTACGGGTTTTTTTTTCGTGGGCACAAGACGAGATAACTGTTAATCGAAACATACGCGCGCGTGCGCTCGCGCAGGCACAAACAACACTCAATCTACTGACCTACTAACTGGCCAGACACACACACACACACACACACGCACATACGGCTCATTGTCTTCGCACTCGTACCGTACGTATGCATATATATATGTGTGTGTGTGTGTACACGCGTGTACGTGTCGTATCGTTTGGATACGTTTTTTTGTTCGTGTATCCGTTTACGATTGTATATTATTTTTTCCCGTAAAAAACGCGCGCCGTTACACCGACGCGCCCACGTGTGTACCACGACGTTTCGATAAGAGGAAACCGCATTCTTTTTACGCCGCCGTACCCCCGAAAAACTACGTCCCGAAAACAAGACGCCGCCGTTGTCGGGCGCGACGGTGTTATTTATATATTCGATAAATATCGTCCGACTTCGGGGTGCTCGCGACCAACCGGGCCGGTCCGTCCGTTGGTTTCGCGAACGAACGGACGTTTTCGAGAGCCCGCCCGGCGCGTGTACGCTTCAAGTCGTTGTCGTTTTCACATTTCGCCGCTCCGTCATCCCGCGCCGGAACGAAAGCAACCCTCGCCCGTAGTACGGTCAACTTAGTAGGTCCACTTCCGGCCGACCGGCTCGTACGCAACGGTCCCGAACGATCTGAACGTCCGGCCGGCGAAAATCAATTTCGACGGAGCCCTCGCCCGATAAATCGTAGGCCGTTTTGGTTCGGACAGACCTTTTCGGTGCCGCCGTTGTCCGCGAAATTCCTTTCGAATTCCTTTTTCGTTTAGCTATGGAATAACGGGACAGTTCCGTTTAACTTTCGGGCCCGTAAAAAGGTCCGGCTCCAGTTGTTTTTCCAACAAAGTAAAAAACGTATTCGGCCTTGTCCTTTTCCGCGCTTACGGGTAATATTATTCTCTCGATCGTTCGAATCCAATCGTTACCGCGCGTTCGTTTAAACGCGGCCGTGTATCCGTTTTCGCGTTTCGTTTCTCCGAAAATGTGTCGTATAAACCGCGTACAAGCGTTCAAATGTCAAGGCCAAGAAAAACATTAACGGATAGGTACGCGAATTAATTGGCACGCGTTTCGGTTTCCGAGGAACGAATACGAATAAAAAAACGCGTTTTAACCGAACCGTAGTTGTTCGAGAACAAAAAAATCGCGTCGATTACACGATAAGTTAATTCCATTCTAAACTTCTAGAGACCTAATTAACCATTTACGCGTAGACGTTTAATTTTTGTTTTTAATCGAGTCGCGGATATTCTCTTTTGAATTGTACGCTCGTCGTAATGAATAATCGCGAAACGTGTTCGGGCGAGTTCGATAAAAAACCGACGAAACGTTTCCGCGCACGAGCGCCCGTTCGTGTCCGCGTAAATAACGTTTTTTCGCCGTCGGCGACAATCGTGACCACCGAATTCGCGAAAAACCCGTACGATTTTTTTATTCAAAAAACTCAATGCCGGAACTTGGGCTCGAATAGACGTCGTAATATCGGTAACGTTCAACGGGCACGACCGTACGTTTTTTCTTTTTTTCGTCGAATATTCCCAACGTCCGGTCGCGTGGGTACACACGCCGAACGAACGACCATTGCGTTTAGCCGCCGGTCGTTTAATAGTTTTTACACGTTCGAGCCAATTCGAGTTTTAGCGCGAGACTAACAATACGCGCGTACCTCATCAGGCTAACTTCGTATTTTTTGTTTTTAAACACGTTATCGGCAATACCCTCGCCGGCCCGGAATGCCTGAAGTCGTTGATCGACGATCGCGTCACGTCGTCGTAATTCAATAGCGAATTCGCGCGAGTTCCGTCGTTCGTTCCGTACACGACCGGGAGCGCGAAAACGCCGCCGACGGACGACGGGATCGTTTACGTTTCGTTCGTTTTGCCGGCAGATTTCGGACGCAACATCAGACAATTGCCATGCGTGAGCCGGAGGACCGGTGAGACGGGCGTGTGCATGTTCGCGTACTCGTGCGCCAAAGCGAACGGCACGCATTTGGGCACGTGCATCGATCGGTTCTATTTCGGTAGTTGCTGCAAAGCGCCGTCGGACGGCGGCGACTTGGAAACGGGCGAAACGGACAACTATCTGAACAACAACCACGTGGACAACAACGACGTGTCGCCGCCGCCGCCGTCGTCTTCGACCACCGCCGACCAGGGTCACCGGGTCGGCGGCCAGCAGCAGTCCGCCGGCGCGACCGCGTCGCCGCCACCGCACGCCGCCGGTGTTCCCTCGTCATCCGCCGTCCCTCATCGACCGGTCACCACGCAACAGTTCGCCGTCCCTTCCACGTCCACGTCCCGGTACACCGACACGTCAACAACCAGACCGTCAACGGCCGCGTTGCCGAGCACGTCGGCGCACCCGACGACCAGACCGCCGGCGAATTCGACGACCAGCCATCATACGACGGGCAAACCGAGACCGAGTACGTCGCAAAAGCCGCCGTCCACCGGCAAGGAGCCGGTAACCGTTTCCGCCATCACCACCGCGGCCACCGTACAAAAGACTAGCAAGCCCGCGTCGCAACCGACCGCCAAACCGACGACGCAATTTATCGTGCCGACGACCGTGACCGGCGGCAGTTCGTCCTCGTCGACGTCGTCGCCCGGCCACGACACGACCAAGCCAGCGACGGCCACCAGCGCGTACACGTCCGTCACGCCGCTACGTCCGCTCGGGCCCAACGTGACCGCCACGTATTCCACCGCCAAGCCCGTGGTCAGACCGTCGTCGACCGGCGGCAGCACCTCATCGACGACCCCGCCCAAAGTTCGTCCGACAACGACGGCCAAACCGACCACGGCGGCCAAACCGAAACCGTCGTCCACCGTCGCCGGGTCCTCGTCCCCGTACACCACCACCACCACCACCACCACCATCACCACCAACCGTTCGCCCGTCGAAAGCGTCGCGACAACCGTCACAACCGGCCCCGGTTCCACACCCGTCGCGGTCAACAGCCAAACTCAGACGTCCGGTTACAGCGGTAGCAGCAGCAGCAGCAGCAGCAGCGGTTCAACCGTCACGTCCACGTTACCGACGTTGGTTACGTGGACCACGCTCGACAAAGTGCCCGCGATATCGGCCGAGAACACGAGACCGCCGGCCGGCAGTGAGTTATTTACGCGCCCGACCAGCGTGACTGTAATTGCCGTTTATTCGATTATTATTTTTCCTTCGCCCGTTCGGCCCTCTAGCGACCCATCAACCGTCCGGCGCCGACGGTTCGACGACGGTCCCGTCTTGGGTGAAACTTCCCGTGGAAACGCACGAACCCAACACCGCCGGTACGCCGCCGAAAGAGAGCGGCGGCACGAACGCGTACTATTCGTCCACGATGACGACACCGTCGACGATACCGCCGCTCAAAACGACGGCCGTCCCGCACACGTCGGACAACGACGTCGTGACGGCGCCGAACAGCGCGGTGGACACCAATTACGTTAGCGAGCATTTCTCGAGCGCGCAGTCGTCCCCGCAAACGGCGAGCACGACGGAAACTATGGACGCCGGAACCGTTCCTCTGAACATGTCCAACTACAAAGACGGTAAGTGACGATATTACGTACGCGGTGTGACGATTTGTGCGCGCGCGCGTTTTAAACGAATTTTCGAAATACGCCGTCGACTATACCATGTTCGGAATAAGAACGCTAAAATGCCACAATGTCCGCGCACGTTCCATTGACCGTTGCCTTCGGTGTGCATAATATTTTAGTACTCTGCGTAATAGCCGCGCGGTTCTACGGACAACAACTGTCGTCACGTCGTCTGTAGTCTTGATAACTACGATATCAACCGATAATCAATTACCAATCACGGAACGTTGGGCGTTCGACAGAGGGCCCGAGAGTTTTTCTGGTGATCGTTCGGGACGCGTGAGCGTGTAGCGTTCTTCTTCTGAAAATGGTATAGTGGTCGGGCCGCCTCGACAAACGCGTTTTGAATTAATTTTCGTCGGACGGTAATCGTCTACCGATAAAAAAAAAAATCTACGAACTATCGGTTACGCGATTAACGCTAGCGCGCGCGCGCACAAGTGTACAATGTACACGGTTAGGTCGGCGAAGACAATTTACCGACAAATGACCGGCGCAATCGACCGGACTGGGCGCGTACGTATTTAATTGATTAATACCGCTGCTGGTTGTTTGTTAAGTTTGCGGCCGACGGCTATTCCCCGCGGCCAGAATCGTAGGAGGCGAAAAAGTGACTTTCGGCAAGTGGCCGTGGCAGGTAAACACATTTACGTACGCATTACGTTCACGCACCACGCGACCGCCGTCTTGTAGAACAATTCACACACACGCTGACGCCCAAACACTCGGCGTTAATGTTAACGATTCGTCCCGAAATAAGTAATTCGTCGGTGCGTACAAATTACGCGGTTTCGAACACGTAATTTATGAACATTCCAGTTCCGACACGGGCGCGTCTCGAGGTGATAAAATAACCTTTGTCCCGTCCGTATACTAAAAATAACGAATTCCGCCGAACGCGTACGGCCGTACGCTCAGCTGGCGACGATCCCAAAGAAAATCTCGTCGCCGACTGGGCCGTCCGAGCGACGAGTTACGATAAAGATCCCGGAAAATCTATTCCGTGTACTTTTTACCCGAACGAAATCGAAACGTGCGCGATGAGGATTTCCTCGGAAGGGAATTACACCTCGGTGTAACGTCCGATTGGTTCAGTAGGTGGGCACGCGAAGTGGAAAAACGTGTTCGACCGCCAAAAATACGATAAGCGAATTCGTTTTGATACCCGGTCGACGGTTAATATACCTAATTTACGGGCGTTACACCGTTTCATACGAAACGTTTCACATTTTCGAACGTTACGTAAAACGCGATTACTCGTCGTCGTTTTCGTTATTCGAAATTCTTTTCATTTTTTTTTTCAACGCCAATATTTCCATCGTACGAATGTTTTTGGTTATACCTACGCGTTTCGATTACCGTTAAAACACGTCGTACCGATATAGTGTCCAAAAATAAAAAACCGTTTTACAAGACCGCTCGTGCGCGTGGAACGGACACGGGTAAACAACTGTCTCGACTATTATAATACGGGGAGTCGTTTCGTTCGATTAAAGATTTCGCTGAGGCAATGGAGGACGTCCACGTACTTACATAAATGCGGGGCGGCGTTGTTCAACGAAAATTGGGCCGTGACTGCCGCGCATTGTGTCGAAAAGTAAACGTCAATATTATTTTCGCGCGCTCAGCGTTCGCCGACTACGTCCGACTTTTCGTTTCGCTAGCGTCCCGCCGAGCGACCTGCTCCTCCGGCTCGGCGAACACGACCTGTCGATGGAGGAGGAACCGTACGGTTACGAGGAACGGAGAATCCAGATTGTCGCTTCGCATCCGCAGTTCGACCCGAGGACGTTCGAGTACGACTTGGCGCTGTTGCGGTTTTACGAGCCCGTCAAGTTCCAGCCGAATATCATACCCGTTTGCGTGCCGGACGACGAGTCGAATTTCGTGGGCTCGTCCGCGTACGTCACGGGATGGGGACGATTGTACGAAGGTACGGGAAAACGGCGTAGGACGGCGGAACGGTGCGCGACGAAACGCGCTCGACTAATGTCCACGGTTTCTCGTCGCGGACGTGTCCCTGTTCGAAATTCACGCCCTCTCGCTCTCTGTTCGCAGACGGGCCCTTGCCCAGCGTTCTGCAAGAAGTCACCGTGCCCGTGATCAACAACTCGGTGTGCGAGACCATGTACCGCGCGGCCGGTTACATCGAACACATACCGGACATATTCATTTGCGCGGGCTGGAAGAAGGGTGGTTTCGACTCGTGCGAGGTGAGTGTCCGATCGGTTCGACCGCGCACCGGCGTTAATTAACCGCACTGTGCCCGCGCGTGCTTAGGGCGACTCCGGCGGTCCGATGGTGATCCAGAGGCCGGACAAGAGATGGCTGTTGGCCGGGATCATATCGTGGGGTATTGGATGCGCCGAACCGAACCAGCCCGGCGTGTACACGAGGATTTCGAAGTTCAAAGACTGGATCAATCAAATACTGCAATTTTAATCAGAAAAACCGCCGCCGCCGCCGCCGCCGCCACCACCACCACTATATCACATCAACCACCACAACCGACGTTCCGACCGAAATCATCGAGTCGGTTGTGCGACGACAGTAATTTCATACGTTCTCTTTTCGAAGTCGATCACTCGTTCGTACCTAAATACGCCTTTTAGACGCTACTTACTTACCGTGGTGCACGTGTCGGACGAATAGTGTTCGGGCTGTGGGGGAGGGGAGGGAGACCGTTTCCTCGGGCACGCGGTCAGGTTAGGAAGGCCCGTTATATTCGCGAACGTTTCGTAAATCGTCCGTTTAGCGTCTTCCATTCCGTCAACGGGCCGGCCGTCGTACACACTTCGTTTCCACTTGGACGGTATACGCGTACCCGTCGTTCTCGTTCGTTTATCCATACAATGGAGTCCGGGGCGCGACGCTCGGGCCACGGCCGAGACGAATCAGTCGTCGTCGTGCCGCGGACGAAGGGATTATCCGGCACGTTTGGCCGTCCCGACGCGAACGTACGCCAGTTTCTGGGCTGCGTCGAGTATTTCCGCACATAATATACGCGCCGGCGCCAACGTCCAGTCGAAACGTTACGCTTACGTGACGGATCGTTCGTGTTATCCGCACGCCCGAAAATGTTTTCGTTCGATTATCTCGTCCGCCGATCGGCCCAACCAATAAATATCCGATAGATTCCGGCGGTGTACGACTTGCACGTCGGTCGGCCCGTTTTAGAGCGTTCGAATTTCTTACATTCGCGTATTGCTCTCATATTCGGCCAACAACGACGTCGTATTATTGGACGTTTGAAATCGTGGCCAACTTCCAGCCAACGTGTTTCGTGTTTTGCCTCCAAGATTATTCTCCTTTCTTTCCCGATATTCGTGTTCCGTATTTATCGATTTCATATATACGTACCTACGCGCACGTGTCGTTAAATATATTTATATACGAAAATAACGAAACGCGAAAATATAACGAAATTATAATACGAACAAAAAAATATTGTACCGCGAGTACGATTTACCATTAACCGATTGCAATTTGTTTTGTAAACGTGGCAAAACTGTATTCGCGATCGTTCCAAATTGACGACGGCGCCCGTAAGTATTTTTATACGGAATCCGAGTCCGAATTTTTTTCGGGAATCTTCAAAAACGAAACTAACGGCAACTACATCGCGTTTCCGACTTATCTCATTTACCCGTGTGTCGCTGTAATTTATTATTAATATTTTAGTACGATTAATTTACGTGTATTGTGATATAACTTAGTAATTGTAAGAGTAATATATTTTATATTATGCGTACGATAAGTAGAACATTGTATCCTTTTAGGAAATTATTATTATAAGTATAGTACGTTCTTTTAGCCAACGCTCATCGTATTTATAGTTAGTAGTTCGCGTACGTTTCAGGGAAACCCGATTATTTCTTTAATCGCTACAAATACAATTTTCGTATCGTCCTTTAAAATCGTTACGTTCCGCGCGTGATCGTTTTTTTTTTTTTTTTTTTTTTTTTTTTTT
>JAIPRN010004287.1:0-15865 GCA_025469175.1 Geopemphigus sp. TES_GeoC_2020
AAAGCGTTTGCGTTGGTATTGCCTTATCCGGGTTTGTAATGAATATTGTACTGATACTCTTCAAGTTTTAGACGCCAACGAGTAAGTCTGGAACCAGGATCTTTTAAATTAAACAACCAAACTAACGCGTGATGATCAATAATGATATTGAATTGTTGACCATTTAGGTACGGTCTAAAAACTTTGATTCCCCATACTATACTGGTTAGTAGTGTTATAATTCACTTCAGCTTTGTTCAATGTTCTGGATGCATCCGCAAATCCTTACCAATAGATCCCTGAGAAAGTAGACAACCAGTGGCATAGTTGCTTGCGTCATAAGTCAGATTAAATGTCTTCGAAAAATCAGGATATTGATGAATAGGAGTTCGAATTAAACAATAATAAACTTAATAAAACGAACTGCCCCTGGACCTTCATGGAATACCGACTATACTGAAAGAATAAAACAGAAAACACATTTGAAAGTAATAAATATAATATACACGAGGAATGACTACCGTAAGGGTTAGTGACTAGCTAACAGTAAATCGACTGACCGCTTGCAGCACAATAAAAAAAGAGACAAAATCGGACACTCTCATAAACATATTAGTTTAAAAAGAGCGACGAATGCCAAGAAACCGGAGAAATCATACATGTGGCACCGTTATAAAAAATATAAATACACATAAAGAATGTCGACCGTAAGGGTCAATGACTAAATTACGCCCGCCCGCCCGCGACACGAAGGGAGAAAATCGAATACATTTACAAATTACAAGAAACTGAACAAATTCCACAGAAAACATATTCGAAAGTAATAGATATAAAAATAAATATAGATAAAGAATGACGACCGTAATGACTAACCAACAGCAAAACGTCCGAACGCATGCAGAATAATCAAAGAAAAAGGGTTAAAATAGGATACTTTCACAGACCCATTAATTTAAAAAGAGCGACGAATGCGAAGAAACCGGAGAAACCGTACACATGGCATACATGATAGGTACCGACCGTAAGGGTCGGTATTAACTGACTAACGATAAATCGCCCGACCGCCTGCGGTGTGAACGGACAAAATCGAATATCTTTACAAATCATATAAAATTAAGCAAACTATACAGAAAGCGTGTTTGAAAGTAATAAACATAAACATACATAAAGGATAACGACCGTAAGGGTTACTGATCAAATAACGGTAAAACGCTCATTACGCGGATTATTTTCACACGCCGATACTAAAAAGCGTCGTATCCAGAACCAACCAAACAAAGGAACTCAAGGACCACTTCGGTCAATAACACAAGTACCACAACACCAGATGTGCCAAATTTCTATGGAGGCATAGAAAGCCTTCGAAGACTATATAACCCAAATATTACGCTTCTTGCCCAGCAGTCGGGCCAGTGAGGGCAGTCCACGGCGGTTCAGAGCAGGGACGAGTAGTCGGCGCGGGCTGCCAGATAAGCCGTCGGCACGGACTGCCGGCCCAGTCGTGACGAGTTTCCTTTCTACTGGTGCGTTAGAGGAGTCTCCTTGGAGGAGAAGTCTCTCGTCGAGCGGAGTGGAGGAGATTATCGTCAACGCAAGTTCATGGTACCTGATGTTGTACCAGCTACGAGCCATCAGCAATCTTCAAGAAGTCGGTATTCCGGAGGACGAGTCCAGTTATTCGTTATCAAGAACTCTTATTTATTTCAAAATTTGTCGGTGGATTCGTAGAGCGAAGGCAACGGCCTAACCTTTTCCTCGCATCTCTGCACAATCTGGCGTGTCTACAGAACAAAGAAGTCGAGCACGGTTGGCTGGGTTAGAAAACACCATTCTGTTTGTCTAACTCTCACTTTTAATTTCATTCGAATATTTTGATTATATTCGTACTTACCACACTGCTTGATTACGTTCCGATTAGTTCTCGATTAGTTTCGTATTCACGACCTTGAGGCAAATAACTGTAATAACTCATTAAATTTTCTCCTGCTCACCTATCTTCACACTCTCCTCACCTCATACTTTCCTCCTAGTTCTTATTCCTATATCTTTTTATTTCTTATTTCTTTTATTTTTCTTTTATTTTTCTTTTTCTTTTATTTTGTTGTTTTTTGAGTTATTACAATACATTATTATATCAAATTCAATTGAAATATGATTGTGGTATTAATTCTTATAATTATGATATCTATAGATATCATTATAGTACAGTGCAATTTTGGCCGTCAATATTAAATCGAAGCGCCTGATGCTAAAAGCATTAAAGAATGGCGTCAAAGGTTTATAGAAAGTGGTTGTTTGTGTCCATAAAAGCAATCAAGCCGAATTCGAACTTCAGGAGACCATTTGGAACGAGTACGTCCGAGTTTTAACGGAGTCGAAAAATATCAACTCATCGTGCCTGCCTTAAGTTTGGAATATTTATCTACAAATGTTAAGACATCGGCATTTAGCTGTTAGACAATTCCTTAGACATTAGAAATGTTTAGGATTGCAACTGCCATTAGAGATGTGACCACTAATATGCTTAACCAGACATGGGAAAAATTCGATTACATATTGATGTGTGCCGTGTTGCTGATGAAGGTCACTTTGAGCATCTATGAGGTGTTTTTTCTAAACTTAATGTGGTTATTAATGTTTCGTGTTTTATTTCATTCAGATGTTAATTTGTTCAGTAAATGTACCATTTTAAAATCCGGGAGGGACGTTGTAAACACCCTGTATTTCGCGGTATAATCTAAATTCGTGGACGCAGCCTTCCTTAGCCGCTGTCATTGTCGTTTGTTGCGGCTGACGACGCAGCTCCGGCATAATTTCGCCTCTCACGTTGTATACTATGTAGGCTGTCGAAGATCACAGTCCTCGTATACCTAATTATTAGTCTACGTTATTCCATAAACGTTATATTAATATTTAAAAACCGAAACATTTCACCACCTCCACAACTATAGTACGAATTTCATAATACATATAATTAGCGTACATCGTATACATTTGCTGACGACTTTAATGATATACACGTCGTAACAGTCAACACAGTTATTTTGGACATTTAGTTTTGGACGTTCGGACGTTTCTTTAGTGTAAACATATTATACGCGAAAATTTTATAGTTTTCTTTTAATAAACAATGAACCGACGCTTGAACCACCCCTCAGATCACCGATTTTACTATCAAAAGATGACGAATTACATTTAATAATATAGAGAAATCGTATTTATAACACGTTTAAAAACGATAAATTATAGAACCGAAAATTTACAACAAACGCGTTAGCGCACATGACAGCTAATCATCTGGGTTAGGGATTACTTGACAATAAAAAAGGAACCGTCGGGTACTGCTGTATTAAACTCGCACAAACAGAAGCAAAAGATGACGCACACACATTTACAAGATTCCTACTCGTAATTTATAATGAATGATATTTGTAAAAATTCCATAGGGGCAGATTCAAAAAAAATACTATTTATAACGACCAACGTCACAAGCATCCCAAATGCCAAACGCGCCGGTTTCTATAGAGATAATATAAAAATGGACTTGATTAACCGATTCACCATCATGGTTTACAGATACCGTTATAAAATATAAAAATTAGACCCAAACCCTAGAAATGATTTCGTCTTATAGTCAGAGAGTGTGCGTACATTTCAATTACGAACCATAACTGTTTAAGCAGTCGGTATTTCGAGCAACGAGTACAGTCCTATTTTGTTACGTATTTTTCTGTGTTATAGCTCATCTAATATTGTTGACCAATTCGAGGGAACGAGGTCACCAACCCAACCTTTTTACTTAATCGTCTTTCACGTTTTGTTACGTTTTCAGACTTGAGAAGTCGAATACGGTGAACGAGGTGAGCGATTTTTGTTATTTATTTTATTTTATCATTCGCCGATTTATTCGTTTTTTTTTTACTTTACCTATATTTTTTATCCTTTTAACTAATTCCTAAAGTATTTTCGAACTCACGACCCCGAATATTAATTGTTATAATTTATTAAATAAGAAAAACATCGTCTCAGTTTCTCTCACTACATTTTTGTGTACCTTATTATCTCGCCCCTCCCTATTTTTTTATATTTTTGAGTTATTTCATGACGTTGAAACAATTGAGGAAAAATGTGTATAGGGTTTTTTGGGTACGGTCAGTGTTTTGGCGGTATCTATTATGTCGAATGTTGACAGCGCGTGCTTTCAAAACTGAAAATGCACGTGTATTATTCATATTGTTACAATACGCGGTCATGGACACTATAAGCGCATGGTTACAAAATCATTTTGACACATTTGACAGAATTGGATTGAATCAAATACAAATGGCGACATTTCAGTTTATGCGCCATTTAACAAGTGGCGTTGATTACGTCATGAAATATTAATTTCGTTGTCAAATCAATTATGCCACCCAAACGACAAGCGAACAAGCTATGTTTCAGGCACAAAATAAAACGCATCACGAAGAACTTCACAAACTTTACGAACAGAGCAACGAGAAACAAAAGATTGGAAACTGTTCGAGTACGCATTCCTCAAGCCCGGTAGTCTATATGCGATTTGTCTCAAACGTCGAAAAATCTGATTTATTCGCGTGTATGCACCAGACAGAAAAACAAAAAAATGTCGCTTATCCAAACGCGCTTCAATAAACATAATTACAATACTAACACTTTCTTTGAATGGCTTTGCAACACATTCTGGGTTCAGCTAGTATATATCCAGTGATTGAATATTATAAATTTATCTATATAAATAAAAATCGGCAGACTATCACGTGAAAACGGTTCGATCGATTTGGCTGATTTTTTTTGTTGTGCTTGTAATTGTCCAGCCAAGTTTTCATGGAAGAAAATTTTTAGGAAATTCACCGGAAACGTCGGAAGTCTCCCACATTATTAGTCACACACAGCTATTATATCTGAAAAAGGTTGTTAAGCAATTAAAAACACTTACAAATTTGGATGGTGTTTGTTCAATAAGAAAAATTCGACTTTCAGTTTGACAGCTCTATTTTTAATTCTATATTGAATTCGCGTTCGATTTGGCGTGTAGCGAACACACAATTTGTGGTTTATTTATTTGGAAAAAATACCACTAGTGAGGCGTCAAAATATCGGTCGGCGTACGCGCAATGTAAGATAACTAACGTGATCGTCGAGTCAACGAAACTGATGAAGAGCGTAGACGGCGTTCGGATGCAAATCGAACAGGAATTTCTCAAGTGCATGGTCCATTATGATTCCAGAACAACGGATATAGTCGAATTTGGTTCGCTCGGTTGGAGGTTGAGCACAAAATAATTTGGAACGTACGGCCAAACGCGACAATTCGAAATGTATGTTTGGCGTTTGTATACGATCCAAGAGTCAATTAAGCAGTGTATATATATCGGTCGACTTCGAAACAATGAGTCGACATCGCAATGCTTTGAGGTTCCGATGCGAATCGCCAGGATTATGCGTAGGACCTTACGAGGAACAATAAATCAGTTGTTTCCGTTCGGAGGGTACACGGCGGTGACAAAGACGGGATCGACCGGCTCGATTTGCTGTTCTCGTTGACTGTTAAGGTCAGTGAGCAGTGGAAAATTTCGGTTGAATGATTCTGCTGCTTAGTCAATCTGCTCAAACGAGCACGGCCGTCATACTTGAGGTGTTGTGGTCCATCATATTTGCTGGTGGCCTGCAAGAGCCCGGAGCTAGGGCGAAGGTGCTATCAGTGTAGAGTCGAAGGTTATCTCACTTTTAATTGCCCCTGGTCTATGGGAGCTTTAGCCAGTGCAGCGACAGCGCCTGAGGCTCAGGTACCGGATACGGAGAATGGACCGGCGGTCATGGTGGTTGACGGAAATGATGGTAACCAACGCAGAAAATAAATATATTATACATCATATTTACATTGTAAAAAGTAATGTTGTCAGTGACATCGTTCAGTAATCATTGTTTAATGTATATTTTTTCCATGCTTTTTCATATAATGATGAAATGTTCGTTAATTGAAACAATACTGCTAACTTTTTTCAATCTGTGAGCTTATAATATCAAGTAATAAACGAAAAAAAATATTTCTTACATAATATAATTTGAAGTACAATTTTTATTACAATAATAGCAATAATCGTTTATATAATATTTAGCATAAATACGATCTTAAATCAACAAAATAAACTCAAATTTTCTTATATTAAAAAAATTTAAATGTAAATATATCTGTCGATAGCTTTTAATAGTTAATACAAGAAAAAATTGATTAAATCATATTGATAAAAATTAATTAATTAAATTCAAATAACAATTTGTAAATAACACATTAATAAAACATATTCCATAAATAGAATAAACTTGTATAACTATATTATAAAATATATATTAATATTATAAATATGTGATAGTTTATAATTTACAATATAGTGTAGATTTTACTAGCTTATAAAAACATAAATGAAATTAATTTATTACTAATAATATATAATAACATTTTATAAATTTAATACTTTATGTATGAATTTATATTTTGTACTAGATTCTATGATTAAATAAAAATATTTATTTATTTATTTATAAAGATATAAAGATATAGCTTTATTAATATATATATTAATATATTTAAAATCGAATTTAAACATTAGGATAAATAAAAATAATTAGTTTATATATAAATATATATTTAATTATTAATTGCACATTTTTTTTATGATTTAAAAGCTGCAAACAAAACTACTTTATTAGTCATATATTCCTTTCCTAGTATAATTTGAAGTAAAACGACCATGTGTAACCAAAATAATAATAATAATAAAGATAATCATGGGTTATTTTTAAATTTTAATATAGGTATACTATAATATTAATTTGAATTTATAATCAAAAATAGGACATCAGTGGTAGCTCCTACTTAAAGCAAAGTAATAACTTCGTCCAAAATAATTAGTTAATTTATGTGAGCTATAATTTTCAATGATTCTTTAGTTATACACTCTTATATATATAAAATTATTTCGATATTCTTTATAAGAATATAATCGTATATTTATATAAAAATAATATTATGGTTTTTCCAGTTTTAAATTAATGTTAATTAAACATAAATGTACGATTTCAAATTACTCACTTTTTGACACTTGAATTTATCGTATGAAAAATCGAAAATAAAATATAAAACTATAAAACTATAAAACTTAATTATAGTCTTGTAATATTTTGTAATTCAATTTAAAAGGATATGGATATTAATATATATAATTATATATAAAAGTTCATTTACATTTAATGATAAATAATAATATAAAACGATATATATATATATATATATATATATAATTTAATTTTAAATGACATATATATATATATCATTACGATATATATTTTTTCCACAGTAAAAAAACAATTATATAAATTACTTATCTATTCGTAGTAGTATTTAAAATAAAATTATTCTATTTTAGAAAAATTATGAGTTTTGTAATTGTTAGAATAAATGGGATCCAAAATGAAAAACATGAATGAACATATTAATCCATATTTTAATACATTATTAAAATTGAATATTATATTTATCGTTGAATTTTATTATATGTATAGCACAAATAAATTAATTCTGTTACAATATAATTAAATTATACTCTCATTTAAATTTATTATTATTTAATATATCATTATTTATAGTCTAAAAATTACATTATCTATATACATTTTTACAAATATTACACTATGTTATGAAATAAATATAATTCTTCTGGAAATTGAATCATATTATAAAAGGCAGTTAATTTGAATATAGTATATTAATGTATCCTATTGTTAATTTTCCTATCCATATTATAAATTTTACAATATTAAATAACTCACGCAAAATAATCCCTTTCATAATAAATTAAAAATAATTTTTAAATTATAGTATTAAATATTTTTATATATGTATAAATATATTTTATGTGAACAATTTATAAGATTATAAAAAGATATGTAAATATATATATATATATATAATAATACGAATTTTTCTCAGCAAGCAAAACTATTATTTTATAAGTTAGGTATTCATTCTCTAAAAATGTTTAAGGTAGGTCCTGACATGAGATAATAATAATCTCATACTTAATATATCTATACATATATATTTATATTAAATACAAATCTCAATTTGAAAATGATCATATATAGTAATAATCACAATAAAATAAAATGCAATGAATTTAAGGTTGGATTTTAGTGGTAACTACTACAGAAATCAGAAAAATAGCTTTCATTGAATTCTTGTAAAATTATAATAACAATAAACTTTTATATACGATTTAGTATAAATAAGATCTTAAATTAAAAATAGTGAAGAATGGAGATAAATATATATTTATTTCAAAAAAAAAAATTGAATACTATAATATGTCATTGAAATTTTACTAAAAGAATTACATTCAAAATAATTATCAAAGGCATTTTAAGAAACAAATAGTATATAAATTAATAATTAAACTATAAACAATACCTATTTCTCATTCATATTACCCGTATATTATAACATTTTGTGAACCACCATTATATTTGCTCTTTATGAAATATATAGGTATTAAAAGATAAATAATGATTAATAAAATCACTTTTAAAATGGAATAAAATTAATTTACTACTAATACTATTATATGTCATCATGCATATTAAGTACAATATTTATACTGAAATATATATCAAAATATATATCAGTTGCGTTTAGTCAGCCATTGTATTAGGTCGTTCGTTTAGTGAATCGTCTGTTACTAACTTCAGTAATAATTGGCTTTAACGCTTTTAGCTATTCAACTACGGAATTACGTTAATTGCCCCCTATAGTAACGAACAATATTTTTAACCGATATATTCAAAATCACTGTCCATCTAGTACCCTGGTTTTTACTGAGAGATCTGTTTCACCTTCATCGGCTGGCTATGCTTATAATATTTAGGAATTTCACATACACTCTGCTCCAAACCTTTCTCTCTATGTCTCCTTCTTCATTGTAGAATGCTATGCTATTCTTGAAGCTTTTGTATGTATCAGATCTCTCGCACCTGACAATTTCCTTATTATCTCCGATTCTCACACTAGCTTGTCAGATATAGCCGGCAATGTATTACATCCCAAGTGTTCCACACTTGTTCTAAAAATCCGCTTGATACTTTCAATTCCAGTTCCTTCTCCATCTCTTTTCTATTGACCCTGGGTCATATATGTATCCAGGGCAATGAAATAGTTGATGATCTTACTACTTCCACCAGCAACATGTTTTTTTCAGATTCTTCGATATGCCCATACACTGATGTCATTTCTCTTCTCCGCCGATCCATTCACGAGCTATGGGAGCAAGAATAATTTACAATAATCAAAACTAATCAAACTACATAATCTACTTCCAAAGTACGCTTTTATACTAGGGCTAAATCACAGTTCTTCGTGTTCCCTCCCAAACTATGGCGGCTAGAACTGTGATTTTTGGCACCTGATGTTTTCTTGCACTAATCTATGTCAAGGAAGAAACATGATTAAGGAAAGGTTCTCTGCGCTGTACATTAACTTTTCTTACATTGATTATTTATATTCAAATAACACCCTCTTAATTAAGAGCATCTTGAGTTTTCTACTGGACTCTGATTTTAGGATTTAAACTTAAGTTTTTATTTGTTTTGTTTTTTGTTTTTTTTTCCTTAATGTTTAAATATTATATTAAATATATATTTGGTTTTGTTATGATAATTGTTGAACTGTAATAGTTTGTGACTAAAAGCTTGTATTTGAATAAAAAAAATGTGTATAAGAAACATAAATCATAAATAATAATAAACACAAAATACATATATCATAAAATTAATTTGAAATATTAATCAATAATTCGGACTTTAATGGTAGATACTATTATAATCAATGTAATTTCATTATTCGAAATAATTAGTTAATTTATGTCAGAGATAATTTTCCGATGATTCATTGAAATATACTACAATTTATCCATAAAATATATTATCATAGATACACCGTTATATATATATAAAATTATATTGTTATTTATTATAAGTATATAATCGTATTATTTATATAACAACAATATTATCGTTAATTCATTTTTGAATTAATGATAATCAAACATAAATCTACGATGTTTAATTTCTCACCCATGAGCACTTGAATTTACCGTAAAAAATATTCAAAATGTATACATTACTAAGGTTATAAAACTTAATCCTAGTTTTTTTGTCATATTTTGTAATTAAATTTAAAGGGTTATGGATATAAATAATTATTTATATATATATAAGTAAATTTACATTGAATAATAAATACTAACAATTATGATATATATCACGATCCCAATTTTTTCACATTAACACGACTATTTTATGTGTGACATCTTCTTTCGTAGTATAATGAAAACTAAAATATCCTAATTTAATAATAATAATAATAATGATCACAATTTTACATATGTTGTATATATATATAATATCAAACTATATCACATTATATTATGTAATACCTTTATTTCATTGATTATGCTTCATAACATACATATTCATAAACAATGCTTCCCTTGTTTGTAACATATAATGTAGTACAAAACAATACATAGGGAACTAGTATATTAATATAATGTAATATACTAAATTTATATAAATGTATGAGTATATATATATTGCAATTGACATTGATATTTTTGTGTGTATAGCATGAAATTACCTTTTATTTCTATATAAAAACAAAACAAAATTGTTCTTAACAACTTATAACTTATAAACTCTATTTATTGACTACTAACTCTATATAGTGTTACTTCAAAGATCAAATGCAAAATATATATATGTATGTATTTCTTTTTCTGTACTTAATTTGAAATAAAACAAAAATTTATAATAATGTCTAAGTAAAATATCTATAAATGATTAAAAAAAATAAATATCCAAAAAAGTTACACCAATAATTAAATGTATGTATATTATAAGATAGATTTTATCATAGTTTAGACATCTGTTTAATGTGTTAGGAATTTATATCTTAGCTATATTTAAAGAATGTCTTAAATGTAATGGCTATATTAATCGTTTTCCTACTACTTGGTGTATATTGAATCTTAAATTGAAAATATTATTCATTGATATATTCATATATTCTATTATATTATTATGATCGAATGTTATATAATACGTGTATATTATTGAAAATGAATGATATTATTTCAGAAATTCAGTGATAGAATTATGTTCAAAAGAAAAAGTAAACTCAATTTATGTATAATTTATAAATATCTCATAAATTATTATCTAGAAAATATATATTTTATATACGTGTTAAATGTGTACAATAGTACAATGTAAAACACCTTAATTTTTCCTTTATTTAGAATATAACATATTAAAAATTTATAATACGTAGGATGTATTATTATTTATGTTAGTGTTTTACTGTTATGTTATATATATGAATATATAGACATTTCTATTATAATGTGTATTATATTGAATTACTCACCCTTATATTCTTTATATCACCATAAGTAAAACATGTATATAATTAATTTACTATATATTCTATACAATGCCTTCATATATATATATATATTTAATAAAATTTAATTGGCCAATGCAAAACATAAATATTTTATAAGATAAATGTTCCTGTCTTAGTATAAATTAAACTAAATAATCATTATATTATAATTCAATAAACTCCTATTATTGCTTAGTGTAAATAATTTGTTGAAAATAATGTACAAAATCATCTAGATATTCGTATATATTAAAACATTAAAGAAAATTAGATGCTATAATAAATGTCTTGAAAAAGCTCTTTCAACAATTAACAGACCTTATCACTATTAAAATAATGATTGAACTCGTTTCAAATTATAATTTTGACACGCTAGAAAATATATTTTGTATATATATATATATTTTAAACAAATTCATTATAAAATGTTGTTAATCATACTAATACAAATAAACGATAAATAGGAATTTAGTAAATTTTATAATAGTATATATATGATACAAATAGTATTAAATTACTCACGTCTTTTATCTTAACACAATTATGAGAAAGAAATCATATAATTTATTTAATTTAATTTATTAAAAGGTGGAATTTAAAATTATTTTATATATTCATAAGAACAATTATTTTAAAATGTATTTATTACAATTACTATAAAATGTCGCCATAAAAATAAAATAAAATATTATAAATATATTATGTGTGTATATTTAAAATAATTTAAGAGATAGGATATCATAATTTATATCAAAATATTTAATATTAAGTTTAGCAATAATAGGATCTAATAAAAATTATGAATTTTACGTTTATAATAAGATTGACATAACCAAAGCAAATACTAATTTTGTAATAATTATAATATTTCTATGAGTATATTTAGTATCATTGAATCACTGATATAAAGAGATATTTAAAAATGTTAATAACATTTGAATGATATATGTCGTTGATAAACAACAACAACAATTACGTTATCTATAATTATTTAACTCGTTTCAAATTATAATTAGCAAATAAATCGATAATTACATATATAAAAATACACATTTCATTTATAAAATAAAACGTAGGATACTAAAATTATATTTTATTAAACGATAATATATCACATTTATGCAATATTTAGTTAGTTAAACATACATAATACATTGAAATGCAGGATATTAATGTATTTAATATGTATTTATATTAATATTATAAAGAAGACAGTGTTATATTACTCACATGATTCGTCTTTACATAATCATAACCAAAATGAATATCTAATTAATTTATAACTAATACTAGAAGATATTATCGTTAAGATTTGTTATGCAATATTTACAAAAATAAAAAAAAATATATGTATATATATATATATATTTATTTATTTATTTATAAATTTATATCAAAATATTTATATGTAATGCAACAAATAGATATAATAAGGACAATGAATCATAGTAATTAACGTATTTGTAATATATAAAATGATTAAACGTTTAGTTAATAACATAGAATTTTAACAATAACTACTACTAAAACCAAAAAATAAATAATTATAGTATATAGTCTTAATACAAAATTAAAATTAATGTATTTTTGAAATAAAAATGGATAATTAGTATCCATTTATATATTGTCAAGTAAAGAGTTGGAGAACATTTCTTTGATTTTAATTGATAGAAATTAAAATTATTATAAAAATAATCTTTTTTTATATATCTGAAAATATAAATGCATTTTAATTTTAAAATAATTAAATGTAAAATTTATTTATTATGTTAAGAATATAAAGACGAATTGATTGTTTTAACTAATATGGTTAATCATAGTTACTACTAAAACAAAAGATACATTTTCTTTTAAATGAAATAGTTAGCTTATTTCAATCGATAATTGTCCATTAATCATATAAGTATATTAATATAATGTAATATATATAGAAATAATTAAGTACACATTTTCAAATACTTACGAAGTTCAACTAAACATAAACATAAAAAGATGCATAATATTAATTTATTACTATTATTATGAAATGTCTTTACAAAAACAATATATTGTATAAAAATAAAATGTATGTAAAATTTAAAACGAATAAAAGATTAATAAATATATATATATATATAGGTATTAATATGAAATATATTGACTGATAAAATATATGTGGATAAAACATAACTATAAGCATTAAGTTCAAAATAACTGATAAATCATTTCAAGTTATACTTTAAATTCTACTTTAAAAAAATTAACCTTTTTATATACACTGAACAAATAATTCGTATATAATAATATTTTGTAAATCAATAATAATTCCTTTTTGCAATAAATAATTATACAAAAAAAAAAATAATACATAGTTATTTAAGATATCAATGTAATATAATTTATATATATGTTACATACAATATAAAATGACTCACTTTCTTTTTCTACATTTATGATATTAAATCAAAAATACTGAACCATTGTAATAAACGCATATTTTATTGCGTTAAAAATGTTAATCATTATAATATGTATAGTGGATAAACTAATAACACAATAATATTCAAAATATTTAACAAACTAACGTTAAAAAATAGTTATTTGTTTAAAATCCGTAATTAAGCTATAAAAAGTACTTTTCTATATTTACATAACTTGTACATTATAATATTTTATAAACCACAATAACATTTAACTTTATGCAGTATATAGTTGATCAAAAATACTTAATGTATAATAATATTTTCGTCTATTCAGTATTCTGCTAATTAAAACCAAACATAAATGTACAATATTAAATAACTCACTTAATAAATCTTTAAATCACCATTAAAAATATATATATTGAAAATCATTACATAACTAAATTATAAAATTTAATTGTGAATTCAATTGTGTTTATTAAAATCAAATTTTAATATGATATGGATGTATATGTATATCATGATATTTATAGATACAGTTTCATTAATGATAGACAATAATAATTATAACAAATATATATCAAAATATCAATTTCAAAACTATGAATACAATTATTTGTTGACTTAAGTAATGCTTTCATAGTAAAATTTAAAAATAATTAACCTATTTTATAATTAATAATGAGTTTTATAATATTCAGTGTATATAAGATAAAAGGATCTAGGATCTTAAATCAAAATCTTTAATCAACAAATTAATTCTATATTCTATTACATTATTAAAATTAACGGTTTAAAATATTTCAAATAAATAATATACACATTTAGCTTAATTATTAGTTAATATATCATTATAAATAGTCTAGAGATTATAGATTCTATATTTAAATTACAGGAATATTATTAAATTGTTTAAAATTAATTTAAATTCTTTATAAAATGTGTTGTATATTAAAAAAGGAAGAAATTAGAATTAAGTATTTAAATGTTGTGTTATATTATTAAGCACAATATAGATTATATTATATTGAATAACTCCCTATCAGAAATCCCTTTCAAAACAATTTGAAAAAAAACGTAAAAAATAATATAGTGCTCTGTCTACAAAATATTAGTATATATATCAAATCTAAGTGCAAATATATTTAATGAAAACAATTTATCAAATTGAAAAAGATAAGTATATAAATATATATATATATATATATATATATATCAGCTTTTAACGGATTATTAAAAGTAAAATTATTATTACTGAGAATTATTAAAAATGATAAAATATACATATATAATTATAAAAAGATTAATCAGCAAGGCATATTTTTTTGTAGATAGTTATTCATTCATTCCTTCAAAAAAATGATAGGATAGACCATCCTAATGTTATAGCTATAATAATTTTATAATAATACAAGGAGTATATTCAAATTTCAATTTAAATACAATCATTCATAGTAATAATCGTAATTCTAATGTACACAATATATATTTGAATGTCAAGTCAATGATGTAGAATTGTAATGGTAACTACAACAGAAACAACTTTTATCGAATACTGATAAAAGTATATTAATATTATTTTATAATAATTAGTATCTTTAAGACTATAAATCAAAAATATCAAATCAACAAGATAAACGCATAATTTATTGAAATAAAATAGATTGATATTTTATTACTTAATTTTTACATCTATATATATATATATATATTCTAGGAGACCCGACCACGCGTTGCTGTGGCTGAAGTTTTTGTTATATTACATGGTAGTAAACTATTAACGGAGAAAGTTGGAAGAACATCAGTCATATGGACACCACCAAGCTTTTTTACATAGATGCCTTTGTAATAAAACATGGTAATCTCCATGACTGGTTTTCTACTACCGTTACTCCTTAATATAATGAAATTATTGATTACGAACGAAGACGGAAACCTTAAAGCTGATATAAAAATCGACTGAATTGGG
>JAIPRN010004288.1:0-15857 GCA_025469175.1 Geopemphigus sp. TES_GeoC_2020
CTCTCTCTCTCCCTCATTCTCTCTTTCACTCTCACTCTCTCTCTCTCGCCCTCCTTCTCTCTCTCTCTCTCTCTCTCTTTCGTTCTTCCTCCCGTCACAGTCACCGACGCCCGTCATTAGGCACCCCTGGCACAACCTCCCCGCCGCCCGGAAAATATACGACCACCGACCGCGGGCGTGCCCAGTCCGAAAACGCCGAAATACACGTAAATACGTTCCTTTCCAATTACCCGTACTTCGGCACACGTCACTCGATCGCGATTAATATATATATATCGCCTCCGCAGGAACACCGGTGTACCGTATGTCCCGTACTTAACGGGACCGGCTCGTTTTTCGACGAAACGTCCCCGTTGTGATTACGGAAAAAACATCTCGAGAGAAGTCCCGTATTTTGAAATATCTGTAACTATCCCCCCCCCGACCGCCGTGGTACGTCGCGTACTCGTAACGTTTTGTTAATTAAATAAAATTATTTTCGAGATTAATAGCGGCTAGTGCGACGAAACGCCGGTAAATATTTTTTTTGATTACGTGTGTGAAATTGTTATATCGTTTTCAATATAGTTGATTGACAACGTCGTTTTTGCGCGACCGAATTTTTTTCTCGCTCTAAATGCCCCGCGACTACAGTGATTACGGAAAAAACGTAAGGCTCTGTTTTCTATTAAAACGCCCGACAAAATTGCTCGCGTTCTTAATTATTCGTTTTACAAGCCAACAACTTGCGAGAAACGTGTTACCAGTATGATGAGAGTTTATAAACGTTTTTATCGTTTCGAAAACGGCGAAAAATGTGCGCTCGAAGAGCCGAACAAATGAAAATTCGAGAAACGATCGACCCGGGCCGTTGAAATAGTCAATATGTTGACACGGAACACGTGTGACCCAAAATCACGAAACGAAACGCGCGCTGTAGCGAAATTTGTGCCCCGCTTGCGCTCACTGACGTTCCAAAAATCCAATCGCGAAACTGTGCGCTTGAAAAGGGAAAACGTCTTTGCGCTAACCCCCCTCCCTCTCTAGCATCCCCGTCTATTCATCGATCCGGTACGACGCGATTTTTTTTTTCTATTCCCGCGAATGAAAAGAGTCGTATGAAAAGAAAACGATTTTCTGATAAAGACGAGTTGAAGAAAAAACGACGGAGACACTGAACGGCGTAGGAGAAGAGAATTTCGGAAAATGAACGAACACGTAAACAAATATATAAAACTTCGGGACCAACGTGTATCGTCTCGCGCTTTCAAAAGGGATTGATATCATTTTCATTACACACGTACATTGAGAACTAATCCGTCGATTATTTTATTACCCGCGTCGCGAATATCTTTTTTCGAAAACGTATCGCCCTACTAAATATAATACTACTCACGCCCGAGTGACGATTAGAATATATAGTTTTTTAGATTCGCTTTTTTTCTACATTACGAACGTACAGTTCGCCAATTGATCGGTCGTGTGACACGGTCAATTTCCTCCATTCGAACACGAATATGGCCGGACCGTTCGAACGATTTGGTCCGGGAGAATATTTCCGAACGACCGTTCGTTGTTGTTCTCCCGTCGCATTCCACGCAAATTGTATAGTAAATTATTTACAGACGTTCGGCCAAATAAGTGCCCCGGGTTCGTTCGGCAATATATTATAATTTTCGTTATCGAGTCCCGGGGTAGAGGATACAGTTGGATGCGCACCATTCTGTCCACACGACGTATAACGTTCTCTGGGTTAAAAGCGCCGCCGTTCGAACGACCTAAACTAGGGACCGATTGAACAAACGGTGCGACGTTTCGACGCGCAAATGTATTCGCCGCGAATATAGTATAGCGTACACGCTACACGGCCGTAAGCGCGTCGTTCTTGTTTTGCGACTGTTTTATTCCACGCGGCGATAATTATCGAACACGGGTAACCGTGGTTTGGACCATTACTTGTAAGTACAAGTTACCGATCGTTACCAAATAGTTTCATCGAAAATGGTAACGAAAACGCGTTCTAGTAGTTGAATAATTTATACGCGTCGCTTCCGGGATACGTTTCTATACTTGATAGTCGGCATCGATCGCCAATTGCGACGACGGGAAATTTACGTTTTCGGGGCGGACGACTACTCCGTCTCGCCCGTGCACTAGGCGACGACATTCGTCGGTTATTCGACCGCCGTACGACGTAATCCGGTTTCCGACGTCGGGCTTTCAGTCGCGAAGCGACACTGTATTCCTTTACCCCCCGATTGCCCCGTCATCTTGTGACGACAACGTATCGTAAATAATTAAAGGCTCGCGGAACGGTCGATAACATTCACTTGGGGAAATGTTCGTGATGTTTCGTTGAAACGCGAAATTTTTGACGATAAAACGAAGATCGATATACGTTCGTCGACGTCGGTTCGCGGCTACGGCGAAGGACGAACCGACATCGCGGGGTTACGCGCCAATTTGTATTTGTTCGGCAACAAAATGGCCTCGGTAAATCGAAAAACGAACGAACGTTTTCCGAACCGTTCACTCAGAAACGTATTCGCGTGGAGGAGTGGACACGTTTGTCGGACGACGAGAGCGTCTTACTCGACCAACACTCGTCACCGAAATTCGTCTCCAACCGGTCGCCGAATATCGCCCGACGATTTATGTCGGCCGAAACCGAATATAAAAGTGGATAACCGCGCCGGATCATCCGCGAACGACGACGACGACGACGACGACGACTACAAAAGCGGCAACTCAGCGCGTTGCGTAACGGTCGGTCGTACACAGAAATCGTGTCCGGCCTCTTTTAATTGGCTGTTCGCCGTCGTTCGGTCGCTGTTATATTTGCCCAGCGTACATAGTACGTGTTTTCGTATCGTTATTATTATTACCGCCGTCTGCGCCGGCGACGTGCGTGCATTTCATCACTTTTAATAAAACCTGACGCGCGGAATCCGCCGCGATAATATAATCAACGCGCGTCGTGTTTACCTATATACGGGCAACGCTGCGACAGCGGTACTCGTTATGTGCTACACGTTCCGGGTCGGTTTTCGAAAAACCGTATCAACAACGACGGAACGTTGGACGATTCGAAATTACCGAGGGGGACGCGATAGCGAACAAACGAATCCGCCCACCGAAATGTCCGATAAATTCGCGGGCGACGCCGCACTCGTCAATCGTAACGTAATCTGTAACGACCGTCGACGGCCCATGCGGGCACCAGACCGATGCCTACGGTAACGTGCGCGCTGTCGCCCACTAGTTGGCGTCGCGTAAACGGCCGGCACGAAAATAACGTCAAATAATAACGATAAGAACGAAACGAAACGTAGGCGTTTCGTTTGATCGCCGAAGTGTTCCGGGGGGGGGGAGAGAGTCGTTATGGAAATGAAACTCGGAACGGACGAATAGATATGAAATCGATAGCTAGTGTTTGTGAACGATTGACGGGCGATCGAGCGTTATGGATGTGTAACCGACCAAATACGATTGGGAGTGTATAGCAAAATTAGGCGATCGTGAATTTTCATTCGGACAGAAAAAAAAATTACGAATACCCGCGAATTCCATACAACCGTGTTAATGATGGGCTCGGAACGTCGTTACGGGTAAAAGAGTACCGAAATCGACGATCGAAAACCGCGCGGAAAATTTTGTCCGAAATCGACACTGGATGTGTCACAGAGGCCGAAAAATACCGCTTGACGACCGGGAACGGTAGTTCGAACGCCGCTTCGTTAATTTGCCGTTTCCGTAAAATGGATCGTTCGTTAAACCCGTTAATAAAAAAAGGTCGATAATAGACGTACGTCGTTTTCGTGGCGATAAAAAAACGCGAAGCAACATTCAACGTCCGATTTATTAATCGGTATTAATCGTACCGAAACGAGTTAACTATCTGTACGAGCGTAGCCGATATTTACGGAGTTTTGTTTTCGTACGAAATAATGTATTATGCAAAAACAGCCGCGCCAGTAATAATCGTTAATTACTATAAAAACCTGACAGGACGCCCCGGGCGTGTTAATGACTCGGTCGGTCGTGGTAATGGAAAACGTTACGACTTACGAATTACGTAAACATCTCGCGCGTATTGTTGTTCGTATATGTTCGAAAAGTGTATAGCGTTCGATTCTCGCGGTCGTTACTCCGAACAATCGTTCCCGTATTTGTTTTTCGTCCCTTATCGTTAACGACGGAGGGGACGTTCGTTATTCGAGAGGGCCAATTTAAAAATCTCGCGCGTTTCGAGGACGGCGTATTTTTCGAAAATCCGTAGGCGAATCGTTCGCGCTTTTGTACACTCTGTACCAACTTTAGCGCTTAGGCAGATTTCGTTTCACTCGTCTCATTATTCATCACGTATCGCCGTACAGAATGTATACGCGTACGTTGACCGTCACGTTATATTCGTTTATTCTTTCGCGGTCGTCGATATAAAGGCGAAAAATACGTACACGTTGGAATTAAGCGAATTTACGTATTCGCTACGTATATATATTTACATCGAACGGATACTCGGACAAAACCTCTTTGGTTATTATCGTTTTTATTTGTATTTCTTCGGAATTACACAAAAGGAGAATACCCGCCGCCTGACATTCGGCGGTGCGCGATTATTATTATTATTCGACTCTCTGGCGCGGTCGTTTCGTTAAAAAAAAAAAAAAAACGTTCGGATAATGGTCGTTAACGAAACGCGCCGAACGGAGGGTACGTCGTTCTCGCCAAACGCGAAATACCGTTCGGCGGCGTCCGCCATAATTTATTTATTTCGATTGGCGAATTAGCGATTTCGCCTCTCGCGCGCCTCGGCGTGACCGTTCCATTCGAATTAATTAACGAAAATCTGACTCGGCGAAAACGCGCAAAAACAATACCGTAAGCGAACCGCGAAAATCAATACCAACTAATTACCGGACGACGGCGACGACGACGACGACGACAGCGACTCGATACGTCGTTAAATATAAAAAACCGTCGATCGGACGTTTTCAATCGCCGCTCGATGTGTACATATATCGCGAGGCCCGTTTAACGTACGAACATTTAAAAACATGTATACACTCGGCGCTTCGTAAACTGTAAGTACTGTAGTACGCTCGTGTGCCGACAATCAGTTGTTGTTGAGGAGGCTGCTCTCTGCTTGGTCGAAATATGAGACTGAAGTAACGGAAGTGACGTTACAAAACACCACTCGTAGCCATTTAGTCGTGTTGTATTGTCCGTGAAAGAGTGCTCTTAGCTATTCGCGCTTACCAGATGTCCCTGCGGAGTTTTACGCGGCAGGGTCCTTAGACAGTTCTGGTAAAGACTTCGAACGTTGTTATTTGTAAACTTACAGAAACGTTACGAATCGGTTTTTTTTTTTTTGAAATTCGACGGAATAAGTCGGTTGAACTACACTCGTCGATACGACCAGTGTAGTGTGATCGAGAGGATTTAAAAAAAATAAACCGTCATTATTGTTCGATTTCCATTATCGATTTCAACGCTTTCGACGTTCGTTTACGGTCTCCAATCGGTTTTCGCGTATTCCACCTAACCGACACGGGCTGGTCCGATTTATTTTCGAAAATCGTTTTTACTTTTACCCACCAAACACCTCGGGCCCCAGTTTTATACGAGATCTCTGTTTAACACGACCCCCTTCCCAAAAAAAAAAAAAAACACACCCGGCACTGTTCGCGCGGGCGCTGAAGTCCTAAGCGTTAGCGACTTAGCCGCCCGCGGAAAACTAACGTTTTCACAAAAACATTAGCGCGACGACGACGGTGTCTGTTCAATATCACGCGCGTACGTATTGGACTTTTAAAGACCCGTTAACAACGGTCCCGTGAACGGCGTATACGAATACGTGCGTACATATAAATATATATATTTTTAGCGTCTTTGGTTTTTTTTTCTCCTCGTACATAATTGAACGAGTGAAAACGTATAAATCTCGAAACGTTTTCTTTAGTCTATTTAATAATGTAAACACGTTTTTACGTCTTACAGACGTCTGCGTTATGTAAGTGGTTAGGTCACGCGCGTAGTAATAACCGCGTGGAACCGTCTGTTTCTATTATCAGCGCTCTGTCGAATCCGAATGATATTTCGTCGTAAAACCGGCGGCCACGACTTTCCGACAATTCTACATTTCTTTCCCCCCGACGTTACGTCGTTGTATCGTTAACGCGGATTCGGCACTATTCTCGTCCGCCAAACTCGGTTCCCGAATGTACTTGCCCCGGTGCGCCATACGCCGAACTTACGGTACGGTTTCGTCCCACACGTTACAGCCGAGCGTTTTCCTGTACGTCCGGGGCGATCGGTCCATATTTAGAAATCGACCGGTGTTTTTCCCCCTCGTACACTTTTCGAATCAATCCCCAAACGGTAAAACCGAAATTCGTATACGCCGTCCGCTACCGGGTCCGTAGCGAATTGATTGGACCAATCGAAGGCCGGATGGCTCCGGTCGACGCGATTACATCGTAGAATTCCCGTTATTTTACCGAAAATCGCAAATTAAATGGCTAAACAACGCCGTAATTACAACGCTAATTGCTACTGGCGCGGCCACGCTATTTAAAAAATAAATAAAGCGAGCGGGGAGGGAGGAAATCGACAATGCCCGTTTAATTAATTTAATGTACATTTAACGCGACGGCCGACCGTTTTTTTTTTTAATTTTCGTTTCGTATCGTGTATCCTTATTGTTTCCTCCGTAACCGCGCGCGCACGCCCCTCATAAATATACTCCCCGAGTACCGCTTTCGCCCGATGATTTTTTTTTATTACCGTAGTCCGTTTGGACGTTCGTTTTTAAAACATTTGTTTATATATATATATATCCGTCCGAAAACGCCGTCCGTATTAAACGAAAACCATAATCGTCGGTACCGTTCGTTTAAAAATATTATCGTTCTAATAACGAAATCACCGCGCGTGGCTTTCCGCTACTAAGTTTTCCGTTCGTTATCTCGTCCCTTCGAAAAGTCGAAATCGTTCGCTACGGTCCGCGAACTATTAAAAACAATAACGAACGTTATTCGTAGGTATTACTTAGACGACCGAATTTTCGAATAATCGTCGTCGAGTGTGTCCGCCGTACAGTGTGTCCCAGCGAATAAGTATTTTTTTCGGGTTAAAAAAAAACCGTATACAAACTGATGTTAAAAAAAGCGCGCGTACCGTCGTAATAAATCGAGAATATTCGGTACCGAAAATATTGCTGGCTGTTACCGGTTTTTTTTTTTACACGCGAAGTAATAGTTTTTCGGGGAAACTGTAACGTCTTAATTAAATTGGTCCCCCGAGTCTTGTTTTGAATTGAAAATAACTACGGGCGTACGTTAATTATTTCTTACGTAACGTCTTTTCGATACGTCGTGTAGGTTACACGAAAAATACGGATAAACTGAAACTGCAAACGACGTAGCGTTTTGAAGGTTTCCGAATTATATTTTACGACGTTAAAGTGTTCAGAAACGGTTATATTAATGTGTACGCGTGTATATATTCGAAACGTAATAAACAAATTAAACGAAAGTTAATAATTCTCGGGAAATTTCGTATTAAATACCGCGCTTTTTACTTTCGAAACTAAACATAAAAGAATAAAAGTTTTTGTATCCGCCGCGCAGACCGACTTCCATTGTTAACGGGCGGTGATTAAGCGTTTGCGCGAATTTCAATAACGGTCGGACGAGAATTCTCCGCCGTCCAAAGCGCCTCCGTTATCGTTTCGACAATTACCCACAGCGGATTTGTTGCGCGGTAAATATGACAAAACGGATTTTAACCAATCGTCGATTATATGACACTACGAAATATAAAATATTCGAAGGGGTAGTGGAATTCGCGGCTAATAATTTCGAATACGAATTAACGACGCGGGCGTCGGCATAAATCCCGACGAAACGTTTTCGTGTAAAGTGTGTTTTAACAAATCGCCAATCGAAAAATCGGTATTCGATATAGAATGAAACTCGTAGTTTTATCCTGAAACTCGCGTGCGAACTACAATGTTACGAAACATCGTGCCATTCGCTATCGAAGTAGAAAACCGAACGAACGAAATAACATATATATAACGCGTGTTTACGCAACGCGTATTTCAAAAAGTAATTAAAACAACTTCGTACGTGGTTTTTTTAACGCGACATATTTATGGAATTCGTTTGAATTCGAACGATTAAGGTTTTATTTCGTTAACGCTAAATTAACGAATAAATACGTACCCGCCCGGTAATAACCGTCTATTAAAAACAATTTTATAAACGCCAAAAACGAGCGGTTATTACTTATTGAACGTTTTTTTTTTTTTTTGGTATTTCCATAGTATATAACGTGTTAGAATATATATATATATATATCAACGTTTCGCGACGGTTTTAAGGTTCGCCACCAAACAACGTCCGATTCGAGTGTACGTTTTTGTAGTATTCAATCGAACGGTAACGCGTCGGACATTCCAATTTAGACGTGTCAGTGTCACGGAACGTCCGATACGTTTGATACGGGAAAAGAAAAACGTATCGCGGTTTTCGAATAAACATAATACGCGAGTAGGTTACGACGTGCGCGTCGAGTTTGTTCCTTTCGACGGTAATTGGAAAACGTGTACCGTCGATTAAATTCGTAACGGTAATTTTTTTGGAAAAATCTCACGTTGGACATTAAAATAACGGCCGTCGTTCGCTATGAAAAGGAAGAAGCGACCTACTCGCCGTTTTCGGCTACGAATACGAGACATATCGTATAATCCGCGCCGAATTGTTAATCGTTTAAACGAATATAGTCCACGAAATCAACGGCGCGTCTACATTGGCGCACGAAATGTTTACCGACACCGCCTCGCGGCCAACGAAACAATAATAATGTCTACGCTGTACGGACGATACGATTCCGTCAACCTTGCTTGGCTAATTTTCTTTACGTTGCGCAATCATCGCGTACGCTTCAACGGAACGTATTTTCACTAGCGAACGAACGGCCGGAGTTCGGCGACACCGAAATCGTGTTTCCGGTTTCGGATCGACGCGAGCGCGAATCGATTATTATTATTGGGCGCGTCAAGAACGCCAATGGTGTACGGGCGAAACATTATTAGCGGGCGCTCAAAAAACGAACGAAAACATCGTCGGCGCGGGCGTTCGCGTCGAATACGTTTTTAATCGGCGCCGGTTAACAACGGTTTATCGGGCGAGGGAATCCGGTAAATGCTTTCGAACAAACCGTTTACGAATCGATTCGAATTCTCTCGTCAAATATTTACCCGAACCCTCCCTACACACACACACACACCCGCACTCCGACGCCGGATAACGTATTTAATAAATAGCGCGAACGGAAAACGGCACAAACCGAGGCGATCGCCGGTACGAATTAAAAAAAATACGTAAATTGAATCCCGAGAGAGCGAGAACGTCGGCGTGCGTACGGCAAAAAGTCGTCCGGCGCATTTTCCGGAAACGTGTTCGGGCCCACGGGTTCGACCGTAAGCCGTATTAATCACGGACACGGACCGTTTCGGCCAGCCAGCTCGGTTTCGTATAATAATAACGACGACGACGACGATAATAATAATAATCTACGTTCGTATACGTGCGTTCGATACTAATACGCTTTACCGTGGCACAACACGGCCGTCGTCGGCCCCGCCAATCGACGACGACCGTCCCTCGAATTCGGTGTGGATACGCGCGCGGCGGTCGCCGTATTTGCGCCGTGTACGTATTATTTACTAATATCGTTTTTGTTCGATGACGCAAACACAATGGCGATTAATAATTCATTATTATTATGCCGCGATACGGCACGATAAAATTGTGTTGAAATAGCGCGCGGCGCATAAATGCTACGCGTACGATACGGGACGGGACGAAACGTGTTCGGAATATTTTTCGGGCCGGCACCGACAAAAGAACCCGGGGAAACGGTTCGTTTAATTACGTTATATTTGCCGGTGAAATCGCCGGCGCGATTGTGTTTCGACTCCGGGGAACGGACGGCGTGCGCCAGAAAAGACGTGCGCGTTTCAAAACCGGGGAAAATAAAAACGAAACGACGTACCAACTCGACGTCGATTGATCGTTCTCTAACTCCTCCTCCTCCCCCCCCACTCCACTACCCTGGCGAGACGACGCGGACAGTATCGGCGTTTCGATCGGCCGGCAAAACGGCGGCTGCTACGTCGTCGTACGTGATAGTTCCACGAGTAAAACGTTTCCACGCACCCGTCATCGGTCGCCGCTGGCGGTTTATAAGGCGAAAATTCTCGCGATCGTTCACCAAGGGGGGTGGGGAGGTTTTGTATGTCGTTCACACCGACCCCGGCCGCTTTGCCGCACCACGCGATCGTTAACCGCGCCGAAACTGATCGATTGTCGAGCGTACCGCGCACGTAATCGTTGAACACGCCCGGAACCGCCGAACGAACGGCTTCGCCGATTACATTTCGGTCGGACGAGCTAATTTCCAGCCACTTTCACGCTCGCGGGAGCGTAACTAAAGAACGCGCGTCGCACAGTAAATATAACGTTTTACGCGGGCCCCTTCCACCCGACCGCTCGTTCCGCCGCTAAAACGCGGCATTCGACGTACGAGCGCGCGTAATCGTCGCCGACGAATAAAAAAAAAAAATAACGCGCCGATAGTCTCGTAATTATTAATCGCGCTCGTCGATGATACGCGGACCGATTTAACAACGCGGTCGGACAATAATACGTACGTATCGTTTCGTCCGAACGCCGACCGTAATCCGTCTCGGATCGCGTGTCCAGCGGCGGGTAACAACGTCGTTTCCCCTTCGTCGGACACGTCCGTTCATATTTCGATATTACGTCAGAGCGTTCGCTCGTTTAATCGCACGTTTGGAATATCCACGATTCGGGTACTCTTTCGTTTTCCCCATTGGCGAATAATACTTTCACGCGTAATTCAAATATTACCGAAGTCGGCCACGCTATAAAATCGTACACGGTTCCCCTCCCTAACTCGCTCTCGCCTACTGCCCCGTTCATTTTACGACCAACGCCACCTACATAAATTCGTAGTAGACACGCGAGCACGAACCGTTTAAACGACGATTAACCAACCGAGAAAATTTCGTCGGGACGTTCGGTTTTTCGTTTAAACGCATACGCCGTTATTCGGGCGCGCGTGCGCCGTCAATTACGGCGGTTTGAAATCGGTTTAATATTAACGAGCGAAAAAAATCGAAAAATCGTCCGCGTTCCGTAAATAACGACGTTTATTTATAACGTCGCGACGGCCCGGAACGAACAACGCGCGTCGAAATAGGGGATTAAAACGCGCCCGTGCTGCTATATCGGTATTTTTACAAAACGGGGTGGCCCGCCCGATTAGTCGTGTCGTCCCGTTTCTCACGATAGGATCCACGGGTATTATTATTGCACAAAGCGCGCGACGGCCGCGGCGATCAATTTGCTAGGGGATTCGATAATACGCCGGATCGAAGCGAAAACACGTTTTCCGGTTGGTTCCCGACGGGTGTGCGCGGACCGTACGAGAGAATACGCGGGCGCAGAGATGGACGAATATGGATAATTCGTCGTCCGAAGGTTTATTTTTTTTCTTTTGGTCGTCGTTTACACGAGCGGCGGTTACGCGTGGTACCAGTGTACGAAAATATACGGACAACGAGGTTGGCGACCACTATCGGTGTGACGTTACGGTCGCGTACGCCTACGCGAATAATCGGAAGAGAGAACGTTCCGCGTACGATTATTCGTCGTTCCGCCTCCGTGTCCGAGCGTTGAATTATAATCCGCCGAAAATCGCAGCGTCGTCGAGCGCGCACCGCGAATGCGATTTATCGCGTCCATGGGCGACGTACACGAGAAAGTTGACGCGTTTGTCGCCTCCGTCGGGTGAACCGGATGGATGGTGGGAGATGTGTATGTACTTGGGGAGGGTGGAGGCGCAATATAACGAAATCACGCTACGCGATTCCTCTCCGAATTTAGCGTTCCGACGACTGTTGCCGATCTTTCGATTTTTTTGGTTTCCAAAAATTATTACAAAATTACACGCCGGACACGTTTCCGTCATTTCGAAACGCGGACGGTTCCGTCGATCGCTTTCGGAAAATTATGGATGGCGTCGTACAGGTGGTGCCGAGAGCTCCGCCGGTTCGAAAAAGCCAATAATCCGCCCAAACCGTAATACATTTTACGGTATCAACACGTATCCCGTCGGCTCCCCTAGCTCCGCTCTCCCAACGGACCGTGGCTCTGACGTGAACGTTTCACTTAACGGACGATTCGACGGGAGCCGCCACGTTTCACGAGACTTGTTTCCAGAGCGAGTGATCTCGCTGACACTTTCGAGGTCCCTCACACGAGCGACCGTTTGTTTGTCTATTCGTACGACGAAATCGAAGGCCTCGCGTTTATAAACGCGCCACCGTTTTCCGCGCTAAAGCCGGAACGCGTACACACAGATTGGAAATATTGACGATCGTTCGCGAAACCAGGGCACGAACGTTCGTGTCGACACCCTGTATATTGTGTACAGCGCGCGCACGCGCGTACAAATCCGGCCGTGACACACAATACGGCGTGTCCACGCGCCTAAAACTACGTTTTATTTAGTTTCCGATAAAGTTCAATAGTCACCGTACGCGACACCGGGCCGGATCAGAACGCTCGTCTCGTTTATTGTCGGTCCGCGGAACTTTAGCGGTTAAGTAGAGCGTGACTTTCGGCACTTTAGACCATCGGCCGTCGCCGAAGAGCGTTTCTCGTCGAACAAAAATTTAATATACTTTTCCATCGAACCGTATTATTTATATATATAGTACACATATACACAGTGGCCGGGTGTGCGCAGTTAACTCAGCGAACTCAACCCTTTAATCCCACTCGAACACGTGTCGAGAAATACATACAACACACACACACACACATATATATATATATATATATATATATACACTGTAATGTCAGATAACGCGACGTTTTCTGGAGGGTTTTCTATTGTTTCGTGAATTATTCCGCCGCGTTTAATTTAGAGGCGTCGCGAAACCTGACGCCAAACAAATATTACCGAAAACGACCGAACGCGAACGTAATTTCGCAGGAAACGAAAATACGGAAACCCGCGGATTTTATATTCGTTTGTTACGTGACGATATTATTAAAAAATTTCCGACCGTCGCTAGTGCCTATGGCCGTATACGAGGCGTTTGTAATAGTTGGAATTTACGTTTTACTACTTGAACGCTACAACCAAACGTAGCGGCAAACTTATTAACGTTCGATATACCGGGGGACGTGCGTTAGTTTTGTACGACCGACGGACGAGTTCTGGGCTGGAAAAAATTAGCCTGAAAATCGTTACGTTTCAGGTACGTCTCGGACGTATAATTATTTACCGTCTACGAATAGTATCGAACAAACGGCGTCTGTTGGCGAAAACGAAAATCGGTTATAGGAAACTTTCGGAGCGCCGAGCGTCTATCCGCCAGATCGACGGGACGCGAAAATCGGCACAGTGCGGAGGAACGCGCGGTTGCGGCGTCAGGACCGTAGACAGTGTGGAGGAACAATCGACGGTATCGAGACGGCGCCCGAAGTGGCGAATAGCTCAGCGCTGCTGTACGCGGGCAACGCAGTAGCGAAAAGGACGGCGAGGGAAACGTAATTAAACGAATCCAACGGCCGGGCGGGAAAAACGAAGTAATAAAAATTATCCGCTCGTTCGTGGTAGGACGGCCATTAAATAAATTTCGCGATTCATTATTATTTTTCCGTTTACGTATTTCGCCGGTCCCGTTTTCGTCTTCCGCGCATATATTACGTAAACACCGCCGCGGGCGAGAGGGTGAAAACTTTCCACGCCGTCGAACAACCGGAAAAAAGTTCGATCGTTTTCGACGAACCGCCCCCGCCCCGTAAAATACGTACGGCGGCCGTTTCGTACGCGCGCGTTATACGTCGTCGTATACGCTAAAATCGAAACGGCCATTGGTCGGTCGGTGAACGCACAATGACTTCTCCACGACGGTTATCGATTACCCGTTCGGTGCGTAACGCGGGCGGCGGTATGATGTCGCCCGTATCGCGCCCGGTAATGTATGATAAATGAGCACGCGGGATACGCGACGATAGCGTCGGCGTTTACTTGGCCGTTGGGTTTGGTATAGCGGTCGAGTCGGCCGGAAAACGGTCCGCGCGCGAAAAGAAACGGCAGAGCCACTACGAATTATGGCGGACGTCTAAATCGCGAGACGATCGATCGCGAAACCTTTCGTCGTTCGTAACGGTGTGGCGGATAGTCGACACCGCGGTAAAGCCGAACAAGAGCGCGTCCCGTTCTTGTTGCCGGCCGAATCGGATCGTCCGAAAACGATTCGTTTTCGCGTAACAACGAGACGCGTCGTTCTTGCCATTCTTTCGCCAGAAACGTTATCGTAATATATTTCGTTTTTATTCTTGTTCGCGAAACGTGCCGGGAGGGGTGTTTTGACGATATGGCGACGGAATCGCCGTCGAAGGTCGTCGTTTTTCGTACGCCGTTCGAAACGCTTATTTTACCGCGTCGATCCCAACGGTTTCACGACGAAACGATCGACAAGGCCCGTGAAAGTACTTAAGGCGTAGCGTACTTTGAATTGACCGAGTAATTTATTTCGCTTAATCGTAACGTTCAAGACGTCCGTTTCGTTTAATATATTTTCGAAACATTCCCGTAACCGAAATTTCTTACCGCGGTCGCGTTTCCCTCCCGTCCCTAACCGTAATTACGCTAAGCTCGTTCGCATGTACGGCGCAAATTGTCAATTAGCCTGACCGACCGACCCGAAATGCTTACTCGCTAAAACCGCGTTTCCCGTCACATAATCCTACGATACGTTTTTAGAATCCCGGAATTTTAAAAAAAAATTACCGCCGCGATATCACGCAACTCGTTTATTCCATTTTTAGAGACCCGACCCGTATGCGTGTATTCTATTTTTTAATAAAATGCAAACGATAAATCGCTCGTATCTATTTCAATATTGCGTAACAAATCTGTCTACCGTTTTCATATTCCTCTTTTCTGTGCGAATCACACGGTACTTCAATTCTTCGATACGTAATATTATTAAATAAAAAGACGGACTATAACCAAAGGAGGGGCACTAGTAGGGAAATTTTACCTCGCTTTAAGTTTCTTTTCGCTAGTACTTTTTAACTTGTTCCATTTATCGCTTAACAGAAATATTTAATTAAAAAAATTTTTTTTAAATTAATTTCGTTTAATACGTACCGGACGTTAAGGTATTTCATTAAATTAACAAATTCAGAGAAACTGTTATAACAATAAAAAAATGTTTCGGTTTATCCGTTTTTGTATCGAATTTATTATTATTATTATTATTGTTATTATTATTATTATTATTATTATTATTATTATTATTATTAGTATTACCTCATATCTAAAAAAAAAATAATAATACTATTTGTCGACAAACCAAATAATATTTGAAAAAACTCTTTTAAAAAAAAAATTACCGTCGTTTAACTATCGAGTGTATTAATCGAAAAATACTATTATTAAACATCGTCGAATTCTAATCGATAAACACAATTTAGGTACGGCGATTTTTCAAAATAAGTGGCACGTGATTGTCGTTAAAAAAAGATCGTATTGTTAAATCCGCCTACGACTGTTACAGTCGTACGGTGTAACACACCAACACACGCACACGCGCTGGAAAGCTAAAGGTTTACCGTCCAAATTATTTCCGCACAAAACCAATTCCAATGTAAAACGTTACATATATACGTACGCCTACGTGTGTGTGTGTGCGTGTGTGTGTGTGTGTGTGTGTGTGTGTGTGTGTGTGTGTGTGTGTGTGTGTGTGTGTGGGTGGGGGGGTG
>JAIPRN010004289.1:0-15857 GCA_025469175.1 Geopemphigus sp. TES_GeoC_2020
ACGTAGAGAACCGTGTTTGTGGATGGGGTTAGGACGTACAAACCATAGGGGTATTATTATCCCGGGGTAATTTATCGAAATTCGAATATCGAACGTACACTATTGTCGTAACGAACACAGCATACTCGCGTACTCTATCATTCTCTCTGTTCTACCACAGAATAAATTAATCAGAATGGACACTGATAATGAATTATAATATGAAATGTATAGGTAAATCTGATAAACGAATACGCCGCCTTCTTAAAGGAAATCAGTATGACGATACCCACCAAAAAAAATGTTTTCGTAAATAAATAAATTATTCGTAAATCAATTTTTGATTTAATAATTCGCTTATTCGAGATACTAATTTACTTACATGAAAGTACATTGTCAATATTGTTATTTCTTTCCACAATACTCGCAACAGTACAAGTTATTCACGTGAAAAATATTACATTTTTATTTACAAATAAAATAGGTTTTTTTTTAAATGTTTAAATCACGTACTATATAAATACACGAAACTGGTTCAAATAAATGAACATCGCGATAAATATTACGGAATTTTTTTCTCAATTGTAAATTGTAACGTATTATACATTGTACATATATGAATACATTAAAATTTACAAACGAGAAAGACTATCGAATTTACGATTTTTTTTTTTTACTAGTCGATTTTAACGGGCTCTGGACATTCTTAAATGTTGTCAATAAGCGGGCAATTTTTCGGAGGAAAATAACATCAATAATATTCTACGATAACATATAAGAGCGTTTAGAGGCATGGTTGTTCGGATCGACGGGTACGTACGTCGTCGTAAGCGCGGTGGGGTGGTGGGTGATATGTCCGTGTACAATTTTTACCGTCGAACGACGAAAACGGAATGAAAATGCCAAACCTGACCACAAATGTCACACGCGGTTTTCTTACGCAATAATAAGGGTGTTGTGTTCGTATTGTCGATAAATCACGACGTATAGACAGAAACGCGCAAGCGTATGACGGTCATAAACGGGGTCACGCGGCCTTCGTGTATATACACTTTGCGCGCTACATACTACTACTATAGTCACATAAACACGCGCAAATTACACCGTTTGGTATACTACACCCACGGGTTGGCGTGATCATTTTGTTTTACACGAATACGGTAAATTAGTACCGGTAAACGCGCGCGCACGATTTTTCTGGTACGACTACTACACTACATCGTGTCACCCGAGTTCGACCCTTGCGTACGTGTGTGCGTATACCCCGACAGACGAACGTTGTTCCCCCCGGCACTCACAAAAGCGCGGGTTAGCTTGGCGATCCTGGAATCTGTTATCTACGACGAACAGCGACGCACGGGCGTCGTCGAGGTGCTACGCGCGCGACAAAACTCCGCCGATTATTCGATTATTAAAACCGAGCGCGTTTCGCCGGTTAGTTGTTTATCGCCGCCACCTCGTACTCTCTACTCTCCTCTCTGTTTAAAGAAATCGATCGGCCTGACCGACCACGACCGGCATACACAACGCGGACTAGATCACACGCTACTACTACTTACTACGCGGGCGATCGAGTACTTTTCGGGCGCGCGCGTCGTTCGAACACGCACGAACGAAAGTAAATAAGGTTCGCCGTTCTCGAATTCGGATGAGACACACGTCGGCGAATGGTAGGCAAGTCGATCTCGCGCCCGCGCGGGGTCACGACGTCCGGCCGACCCCGGCGAACGTAAACGTACGCGCGCGGCTAACGAGATCTCATTTGCGTGCGCGTACCGCGAGGCCGGCGCCTTTGACGACGGCCTCCACACACACACACACACACGACTCGGTCTTACTCGAAAAAAAAACCATTATAATGACGGGAACGCGAATATCATCGTCGTACGATATAACGAACCGGAGAGACGTTCCGTCGGCTGCCCCCGCGTACACGTCACGAATAGCGGTGTAGTCGCGCATTACGACGGTGTGGGTCCTAGCCGCCCACGGACGGCGAATAAACGGAACGTGGCCGGCGCGCGCTCGTTTCACATGACGCGGCCGCGTAATTCCGATCGCGCTGGTCAATTTACGTATGGACGAAGAGTCCTATACGGACCGTGCGCCATTACCGATTATCACGTCTCGGGGGCGGATTTCGACCCCGTAATCTCCCGTGGCGAAAGAACGACGTAACGGTTTCGATGGAAAATCACCATTAACCGGGCACGCTGAATACACGAAAACGAAACGATTTCGATAAATACACGGGAACGAGTTCGTTTTATTTTCATATTCCCCTCGTTCGCTATAGTGTCGTAACTAAAAAAAAACACGACTTCGTAAATTTTACGCTTTGAACGCACGTTAAATATATATATCGCGTAATCAAATGTATTCGAAAATATCGAAAATCGCCGCGTCATACGTCCACACACGGTTGGACAAAACGCATCATTCTATAGAACAACGCCGTCGATCGTATTCGCCAAACGAAATTACTTTTTAAGAAATTACGGAGAAGACCAAAAATGTATTTTTAAAAAAAAACCCAGATTACAGCGACGTAGTAAATAGTAGCGAACGATATAAGGCTGCTACGCCGAATGTGGAATCGTATAAAAAAAGTTTTAAAAAACCGACCTCTGATGGTCGTCGATCAACGCGCGACGAAGAACCACACGCAGAATTCGTTACCAAAAGTATGTGGCAACGAAACTGAGAGCAGCGCGAGCGCCACGACGGTAACGACGATTTGCAGGCGACGGACGTAAGAGGGACACGACGACGACGACTTTCTTGGAGCGCGTACGAATATATATATATACACATTATTAAAATTCCGTTCGCGTTTCGCGCGAGTGAGGTCGTGTCACTCCCCGATCGGGCGAAACGCTGTTGGCGCGCCGGTTTATATACGAGGACAGGGGGAAAAAATAACGCCGGAATGTCTCATCGTGTTCGTTTTAAGTAAGGGAAACGCGAACGAGTTTTTTCGTTTCGGATACTTAAACACGCCGACTTAGGAGGAGGAAGAGAGCGCCGCGGCGGCGGCAGTTCGACGACGACACACCTCGTCGTGTACGTTCATTCTCACGTAACGCGATTATTCGGAGAGAAAGACAGGGGAAGTATATAATAACCACGGCTTACGACGGGCCGGCTCTCTTTCGCGACGCGTTTACGACGTAAAAATGCTCGGTTTTGTCACGCGGTTGGGTAGGGAATAGATTCAGTTAAAACGCTACATTGGTACACTCGTCCGTCCTAGTCTAGAATATGCAGTTTGGAATATACACCCAATAGTTCGAAACAACTTGAGCGTGTTCGACGTAGATTTTTACGATTCGCTAAATTCATACTTAATATTCCTCGTGAACCACATTAACTATACACCAGTTACTACATATCGTGGCTTATCCATCATCTACCGTAGTTGAGCGAAGAAATGACGCAAGTATTTAATTTATTACCGGGTTATTAAATAATAAAATTGATTCTCCCGTCCTTCTTTCTTTACACTGTTTCAAGGTACCACCCCCGTTTCACTCGAACTACTGCACCTATCTATGTTCCTACCACCAATTATATGACCGATGAGCCTTTAAGAAGACTAATTTCGAGCGCCAACGCCGATCCTTCATTTAGTATTTCGTTTGATTATTTACGAATGTTCGTGAATAATGTTGAAGAATATATAGGTTAGGAAGGCGACCGGATCCGAGAGTCGACAACGCCCCGGTACGTTTAAATACACGAACGGGATGATAATATCGCGGACGAAATTTCGTATCGTACACAATTTGTTGTTTTCGATCGGTAGACACGACCGACGAACTTTCCGAAGTTATAAAAATACGAAGAACAGTGGCGTGTACGGCGACGTACGAGAGACGCCCGAAATAATAATAGTAATAATACCGTCTCCGCGTTTTCACGTGTCGGTGTTATATACAGACGGGCGGGCAACGATGTTACGGGCGGGTTGGCGATGGAAACACGTTCGAACCGCCACCGCCCGCAATCTCGTTTTCAATATTTCAATTTTTCAATCTTTACGTAAATAATCGTGGCGACGTCTTTTCACCCCCATATTCGTTTTTGGGGACGCGTCGTCGGTGGCTGTTTCGGTAGTATTATTTCCGTGCCATTAACACACGTTTGCAACGTATACACACTGACCGAAATGTGAAAGAACCAACTCGGGGAACGGATATTTCCTACACGTAACGGTCTCCCACCAGCCGAACATTATACTACCGACGTCCGGGGACGGGGCACCCGGGGAGGTGTACGCACACGTTTTAACAACACGGCCGTAACGCTCCGTATGTAAATTATGTATACATACGTCGCCGATCGGCGGAAATTAATTAAACGAGCTCGGGACGGGATAATTAAATTTATCGGACCTGGAGACTCCGTCGCCAATCGTTAAGAGCCGCGTGATATTTACGAGCGGCGGCGACGACGACGACGGGTTCGCTCGCTATAAACCCACCAATTTGCACACGAGAATTATTATTATAACGATCTGCGCCCGGCGATGGTGTGATCTATACACGCGATTTCTCGGCCGCGTCGATTGTTGTTATCGGCGACGCGCAATCTCCGCGGAACGCCGTCGAACCGGCCGAATTCTTCGTCGTCGTACTTTTTTTATCGTTTTCCGATTAATATTTTATACGACGAACGTAACGATTTTTTTCGTTCGTTTATAACCGACGCGGGTTTTTCGTCGAACCGCATTCTCCGCGTCCCGTTACCGATTGAGACGTTCGTCGTCGTCGTCGCGTAGCGGGCCCCGCCGTGGTGAAGAAACACGACGACATCGATATAATAATAATTGGCCGCGTTTCGGAGACTCGGACAATTTCTATCGGCGAGCGCCGTTATTTTCTTTTCCTCGCTCCACCATCTCTCACCACGGACATAGATAACACACAATACAGTCAAGTCTTTGTGGGGTAATGGATGGGATGGGAGTAGCAGACCGAGGGGCGACTAGGAAATTTCATAAACGATCCTTGGGTGTCTCGGATCGAGAGAAATCGGCTTCGATCTCGCGAGTGTGTATTATTAGTAATTAAATCGAATGGTCGGAAAACGAACGATTGACGGACACGAAAAAAATAATCGCGCATATCGGTGCTCGATTGTTTTTTCTGAATACATTTCGGAGGTCCGACACAACACGACACGCACGTCCAAACGCCGGTAAACTACGAGAATATAGTAGATGTGTTGTTTTCGCGTCGATCGTTGAACGAGAAAAATAATCGCGTTGTTACGACGACCTAACCAACCACATTTTTTACGCACGCATTCGCTGCACAGTTGGAAAATTAAAAAACCGAAAACGGTTTGTGTTCGGGCCGTAATCGCCGCCGTCGGCCGCACGGTATCGGACCAGACAACTGGTCCGGTTGAGAGAAACACCATAGGGACGAAAATCAAAGGGGTTACTTCTTCGGCTAGGTTAGAAAAACTACAACGGCGAGGTTATTTCGTTATTTCTACGTTGTGGACTTGTCAATGGCGTACGCACACCCTACGGAGGATGGACGATCCGCGGCTCCGGCGTTTTCCGAAAGAACGCGAGCGCCCGTAATATCGAAATTCCAAAGGCGACTACTAATGAGAATAACACACCCGTGTAGTTACACCACGCAAGCCTACTACTAATGATCGTACACCACAGTCGCCGATTGTGAAGAAGAAACGCGACAGTCCCGTTGCGACCAGTCAAGTAGAGCGCACGCACGTAGGGAGAGAACCGACGGGTAGTTCAACAAAAGGGAGTTTTCAAGGGAACGACGAACGAACGGGAGCGGCTGGAAGAACAGCGGCGTTTCGATAAACGCGTGGAACACAACGACGTAGTTTATTATAATAAAATAGCCGCGGGCGGAAGAGAGTACGGTTCGGTTTTACGCTAAGAGAATTTATAAATCGGGCGGCGGTATTTCCACCAGATTCGCGACACAACGGCCGCGATTGATAAAACAACGGTGAACTACTACTCCACCGGAGGGATGGATGAACATCGTCGAATCGCCCGGGCGTCCTCGTTCCGTAGAACGCCTTCGGTAGTAGCGAACGAACACACGGCGGCGACAGATAATATTTATGGCCGTAATACGTACAAACCGACGTAATCGCCGGGATTCGATTATAATAATATTGGCCGGCCAAGCGAAATAATAAATCTGTCGGCGCGCGCCGCGACGCGCGAGCCCACGGAGTTTAGCCGGACGAGCGTGGGCCTCCCCCGTAACGACGAAGACGACGACGACGACAGACGACGGCGACACGTTTTTTACGCTTATTTACGAGTGAGACGGTTTCTTTCTTTCGTTCGGTTTTTTAACAACTCGCGCGGACCGACGCGTACAGCAGCGCCGGGGCGCGCGACAAATTTATTTTCGATATAAGTTTTTAATGAATAATAATTAAAACGAGCGGGCCGGCCGCCACTCTCCCCGGACGATAATACAACGACTGTCGGCGGTGGCACAGCAGATCGCCGACTCGAGATTGTGTACAGTCGATATTATTATACACACACACACACACACACACGCGTCCGCCGTTCGATCGTCTCTATATTATAATAATATACCGGCGACCGTGTGTTCGATAATTTACGCGCGCCGTCGTATACATTAAAAAAATAACGCGTCTCGATCGTTTCGCGTACGCACGCCCGCCTAATAATATATACACGGTGGTTGTTGTCGCCCCGCTATCGCCGGGTCACTTTGGGGACCTTAATGAAACGACGACGACTACGACGTGTCCCCGGGGCATTCGCGATTAACACGCGTTTCGAATGCCAATTTCGTCGTGTTTGACGTTTTTTTTTTTCTCAGTCCAACGACCAACCGACAACTCTACTACGGTAGACAACGACGGCCGGCTGGCTGGTTAACCGTATAATATTACGACGACGCGCGTATGTAAAAGACAACTGTCGTCGAAGAACACAACACGTCGTCCGCGGTAATTACCATCGACGCGAAACGCGTAATCAACAGCGTCGACCTATTCGTCGTCGTCGTCCTCGTTGATATCGTCGGCACGGCCACAATCGCCAACTTCTCCTCACAAACAGACGATCACGACGACGCGCCGTCGTGTATTAGTATAATTCGAGCCCCGAAAACACAGACGACCGGTCGCGCCACCGACGCCGACTATTACGCGCGAATATTCGTGTTGTTTACGTCGGAACGACGACGATATATTTGAAAATGGTTCGAACGTTTTAATTCGAATTATTCGGTAACGACGCGACCACGGTTATGTCCTAATCGCGTTAATAACAGTACACGAGTTCGAGTAACGGATCATTTTGCCGGCGGATTGTAATGGAGATCCGTCGACAGAGTTCCATACCGAGAAAACGTCCACGATCGAATCGCGACAATTACACGCCCGTACCAGAATAAAAGGGACGAAAGATGTTAATTTTAAAATTAAAATAGTCTCGATATTGTAGGTATACAATCCCAGTTTATTACTCATTTGTTTACCGACGTCGCTCTACTCACCACCGTCGCATAAATATTAATAATAACAGGCCGTCGCGACTAAACGGCTTAAGATAAAAAAAAATATTTCCAGCTCGACCGCGAACGGTATTCGGGCGAAGGAAAATGACGATCACAACAAACCGGTGGTCTTGATAGTTATGTATCGACGACGGGTAACCATACGGTTTCTATAATTTCGCCGTGTTTATTACCGTGTCACCCGATGACGGACTGACTACTACTGATCGACGTTACTACTAACCGCAGTCGATAGTTCGCAGTATCCGTCGCCGGTGTTCGCTTAAACCGAGGCGATTAAACAAATTTCCAAATCTAATTATATTAATATATAACTATCATTACGCTCGAAAAGGAATCGACCGTTGCCGTCATCTAAATTTGAAATCCGCTGACGGACGAAGGCTAAAACGATCGGTGCGTTTCGGACGGAACGACATACAAATCGAGAGAACGGGCGAAGAGTCCACCGTCAACACCCAAGAACAATCGGTTCTTCAATTTTTTTTCTCAAAAAAAAAAATAACTATAATTACGTCACGTGGTAAGAATATATACTACGTTACTCGTTTGTTGAAGAAATCGTACCTTCCCTCGTTCTTTATGTACACTATATATCGTGGACTATGTAAGAGATTCCATCTACGAGGAGGGTGTTCGCACGCAGCAACGTTTGTAGCCACGACAGAAAGGATTTATTAAAGGAACCCAAAAATTGCCTATACTCTCGCCATTTCTGGAATGGCCTCGGTATATTATTTTTTTACGGTCGAAATAGTCGCTCGTGCTAGGGGGGCCTGTCCCAATAATCTCGCGTGCTCGATACGAACGTGTTCGCGTTTATACACCTTCGTCCGTTTGTTGATTTCAGATCGTGACGCAGGTAACGACCGGTTACTTCTTCATGAGACTAATGATACCTGCCGCAGCAGCGGCCCCAGTAAACAGTATAATGTTCTACGCATTGCCGAGTACACACGACGGGATTACTACGCGCATACCTCTTACACAGACCGGAAATCGTTACGCGCCGTAACGGTTTTAAAAAAAACACCGCCGGATGGTAGAAATAAAAATACAACTCGTTTATACCGTCGGGTTTAGATGATTTCAAAATTCGACCATCCGTTTACCGATCCGATTTACGAACATCGACTACGAAAACGGAGGGCACAGCGTGAAACGGGTACACGGTTAGGGTGGCCGTCGATGATGGCGAAAGAAGTCGCCGAAGAAGCAGAAGCAGGCTCTTAGCGTAACACAACTCCGTCGCGCCGTCATGAACGCCGGAAGAAAGACCGGCTAGGCCGCTAAATCGGGGACGAAAGATTAGTTTATATTCTTTTTCTTTGTCTTAAACGGCGATGTAAATGCTTGCCACCGTGATAGGGGATTGTCAGGTCAGCGCGCACCATACACGTGATAGTTTTTTAACAAGTGCGAGTTTTTATTAAAAACTATTGTTTATTAGATTTGACGTACGAGCGGGCGGGGTAAAACCCCGTGGGGATAGCTGGCGTTGCTCGCCTTCACATTAAGAATGATCGGATTGTAAAATCTAATTTTGTTAAAATTTTGTATTTTTTCAATAAACGATGGCGGCTCACTGGTACGAAATGCTCTGCATACAGGCAATTCCGGACCAGTGAAAGTATCGCCGATATATGAATTTTAAAAAGAGTTGGGGTGTAAAAACTCAATACATATTCCTACAATATCAAGACTATTTTTAACAGAATTTTTTCGCCGATTAAATGAATTACGCCAAACCGTCGGAAAGGTAGACAAGAAAGAAAAAGGGCAGAAAAACGTCCGTCGTACAAAACAAAACGATCGAAATTCTTTTTAAGAAAAGTCGAGTACGTATATGTTTTGGATACGCTTCGTACGAAAAACGTGACGTTACAGCTGAGCCGGATAACAAACAGTGTATGGAGACGACGGATTCCCAGGCAAACGCGACACGCCGACGAAATAATACGTTGCTCAAAAACTCGCGTATCGTTATTAACGCGATCTGGTCATATATCTGGAGGGGCGGCGGTCACGGCATCGCTGTAATAAAATCGAACGTAACGTCGTTCGTCGTAAAACACAACATCACGAATACGCGCGCGATAACGGCGCGTAAAAAAAATACCCGTCGGTGTCAACCCTGAGCGTAACAAATTTATATTATATACCCGAGAATTTCCGGCGATGTCGGATTTCGACGAATAAACGATAACAGCAGTGGGGAGGCAGTATTGTGATCAACAGTTCCCTCCCCGCCGTCGATTTGAAACATTTAAAAAAAATTATTACCTAAACTAAATCGTTTAGGTATTACGAGATTTTTGTTTACGTACATGAAGGACCTCGAATGTGGGGCCGTGAAGAGGACACGGTGGTAAAATACATAATAAACGACGAGTGTATACCTACAATATTTAGCGATTTTCAACGTAAAAAGACGCGCGTCCGAATACAATAATCACCGGAAAAACACTCTCGGGCATCCCCCCGGGGGTGAACGCCGGGCAGACGTACCGAGATTCGATATTTATCATCGTTCGGTATCGTAGTTACGACGACGTGACGACACAGTTGGCGTCATAGATCACAGAGCGACCAGGTAAAAAAACCGGAATTATAATATTGTATACGGCCGAAACAACAATTACTTAACACATCTAATGTCTCTAAATTAAAAGAACGAGGTGTTTCAATCACCACTAGGCCGTTGACTGATTCAAACGTTTTAACGGTCGGATATCCGTTGAAGGTGACCATCACACATCGTACTACACGACGATGATATATATATACTACATACTTTACGTTTTTACGCGTTATTTCGAGAGAAAACTGCGTGGGTTTTCGGGTGTTTAAGAAACGTTAAATTCGTCGATTCGAACGTAATATGCATGACGATTAGGACTAAATCGGGGATGCACGGTGACAGTAGAACCCGCCGGCGGGTAAACAAATATAACGCTGTATAACGTTCGCTAAAAACACACAATCGAGGAACAATAATATACAACACCACTTAGACATCCTGTCGACCGCCATACGTTCCATGAATTGATATTAATTATAATCATAGGTCGACGACGTAGTTACAATTGTCCTCATAGATCCATGTGGGCGTTTATTATGTGGAGCACTAAAATATCATACACGCCTGCCGGCAATGGTCAGTAAGACGGGGACATGGGCGGACACATGGTTTGATTTAAGTCCGGTGCATTCTTATTCCGAAAACGGTATAGCGAATTGTTTATTTTTTAAAGAGTAATTTTATTTTTCGGATATTCCGTTAGCGGGTGGGGGAAAGGAATTCTCCGTGCTCGTTGACACACACACACGCACGCACGAACCGGCGGAATTCTTTTTTCCTAATTGCCTTTTAATTTTTATACGTTCGAGAAGTCATGTGGTCGCAATACGAGAAGAACGTGCTTAGTCGCGAGATTGTTTCGGAGGTTGAGTGTTATTGGACAACATCACGGACACAACGGAGACGATAAGTCGTCATTATTATTTCCTAACCCTAACCAACGATACCGGTCGGAGACCTCGAAAGCAGTAAGGAAAATCCACGGAGGAAACACGCCGCCGCGATTGGCGTTTTTCCGAGTGTCGAGAATACGACGTAAAACGGACGACAGAGTCGTCCGTCGCTCCGATCACGCGCGGACGACTATGTACGACGACGACGACGACTGACGCCGCGTTCACCCTCTGGCAGCGCACGTGGCCGACTGGTTTTCGTACCTTCCGTCGTGTACACGTGATGTTTAATGTTTTCCCCTCGCGTTATTCGGTCGCCGTTTATTTTTTTTCTCTAAAAATAAAAAACCACTAAACGAGAAAACAATTAACGTGTACGCGGCGCGTGTATCCCCGCGGCGTCGACACAACACGCCGTATCTCGTTTGTGTATCGGGAGGGGAATAACGACGGGGGGCGCGCGCGCGTTAGGACGAAATTATTACAACACCGCGGCGGACTCGGCGGAATATACGCGAGAAGTAGATAATATAGCCCGGACGACGCGCGCCGTAAAAATAGTATCGGCCGATCCGATCGTCGAGAATAGTGGCGGCGGTGGCAGCGGCGGCCGAGACGACGGCGTGTGGGAGAAAACAAACAATAAAAAGACACGCGACCACGACCGTATTTTAATGGATACGTACCGGCGGCGGCGGCGGCGGCGTCGGCCCGTGGGTGCCACCGATCTAGATGACGATACCGCCGGCCGCGGTAGTGTGTAAATATATATAAATATACGACCGACATAATAATAAGGCCGTCGTCGTTACGTGAGTAAAGAGTTTAATAGACGCGCACGCGTACGGCGTTTTCAATAAACCGAAAAAAAATATCGTTCGTCGATAATTATTATACACGCGGGCGCCGTTTCGCTGTCCTCGGGGTCGTATACCCCGCGGGGGGCAAACGACGAGTGCGCGCCAAGATCGTCGGACGGATAGACATCTTCCACTACACGACGACGGCACGCGAGAGACGACGGCGTGTTTTATGGGTGTCTCTCTCGTCGGTGCTGCTCGTCCGGTCACGCCCGTGGGGGATGACGACGACGGGTTTTCTTCGATCGTTTCTCCGTTAAAATACGTTGACCGCGCCGGCGAGCGATAACGACAAAATATACGACAACGAGGTATAATATACACACAAACGCGCGCGTGCGCCCGACGACCGTTGTCGACCGATTCGACGACACGTAAAACAAATCGTCCAAGACAGAGTCGGCGGTAACTTCGTTTACTATTCACTTTCCTGGTTTACCCGTGGAAATAGTTCCGAGAATAGTTTAGAAGTTTGATTGGTAAGTGAAAAACGGAAGAATCACAAGAGTCTGGGATCATAGTCCTAAAAATATATCACGGATGATCGCGAGATCTATACATAAACAGATTAGTGACTATCCACCTGCCAAACAGAAACTAAAAAGTTTAGTGTCTAAAAGGGTGCCGCGTTCGACGACGACTATCAGGCTGACTCTAGGCGGCCTCCCAGAAAGGACGAATAAACACACACGGTTCACGATGTCCTGGCGGGTAACGGGGACGAGAAGGCGGACAACAAAGACGATCATCGTCGGTCAACTAACTGGACCGGAAACTAGATGCAACTACCTGCTTCATAAATGGGTAACGATTAAGTCTACCCTATGTGACTGTGGAGAAATTCAAACGATAACACACATCGAAGACTCTTGACCATTGAGAAAATACGCTTAAGGGATGATGGGAATTCACTTAGGTGAAAGTGCCGCGACTGAGTGGTTAACCAACTTGAATATCCGACTAAAAGTTTTCACTATCGCTTCGAATTACCAAAAACGTTCTTTATATATATATATATATCCGTCGTTTTTTAATTTATATTTTTATTACGCCGACGCCCATGTGCTTAAAAAAAGAACCGGAAACTATCGAAACTTACGAATATATATCGTATCGTTATCACTGGACCCCGTACTAAGTAAATACCCGAACGTTCCCCGTATTTCTACTTCGATCGTAATCGAACGTAATTGTACGTTGGTTTTGAACGCAATACTCGACGTAGCCAATTACAACGGCGGAGGGTAGGAGTACATAACAACAAAATGGGAGGATGTTGGCTGTTGTGACTACGGTCCGACGAAAAAAACCATTAGATAAATAGATAAACGTGTACATAGTTAGGGGGGAACATCGACGGGTAAGTGAGTGCGTTTGTTATATATAGACGTCCCTGCGGACACAAACTGTGGCGCTCGAGACACGACCGCCGAAGGTCATATACATTACAAACGCGCGGTACAAACACACGGCAGGGAGGGGACTTACTACATAAGACGCGAATGGTCGAAATAGTATTATCCGTACACTGTCCGGGTGAAATAAGAAACGGCGCCGCGCAAAATACACCGTGGAGAAAAAGTTCCGTAACGGCACGAGTGTATGTCAACTATGATTAAGATTATTATCGGACAATAGAAACGAGTGCACCACCAAAAATACATCCGGATATATAGTTCCGAGCCCCATTCTTCATATATCAAGGGATCACAATTTAAGTTAGACAAGACGAAGAACAAATTTTATTTGATATTCATCAACCAAGTGACATGTCAAAGTCTCTAAAATGATCAAAGCAACGTTTTAGCTCGCCAAACAATATATGGTATTAATCACTTTGTTCGTCACTGTGGCCGTGATTTGACTTCATTCATCGATGACCTGGAGTAGAAATAGAAAAAAAACAGATGTTGAGCTAACGAAAACACACACTACAGTTTGATCTGAGCCGATAGGCCGGAAACGATTTGTTGTTACAACAAAAAAACTAATTATTTATAATTATTTTAATTACAGCTCGAACACGCCTAAACGACGCGACGACGCGTTGGGAAAAAAGGCCGAGAACGTTATTCCGCGGACGACGGCCATTAAAATAGGAAACGGGAACGGATTGGAGACGCCGATAAGACGACGGGGCAGAAACAGTTAATCTTAACTACTACTACGTGGTCGTCGTGTGAAACCTTCCCGCGGAAACGAACCGACGAAACCAGCACACGCCATTAATATTTCCGATCGGAGAGTCGACGACAATAATAATAACGACGCGGTTTTCGCGCGCGCGATCCAAACACGAGTCGAAGACCGACCGACGGACCGACCGCGATGACGACGATGAACAACGGAGATCGGATCTACAATAAACTCGCCGCCTTTGCCAGCGCGCGGTATGGCGGCGATAAATTACACGCACATAAGTGCGCGCACGCGTTATTTTCACCGCGGCAACGAGGCCGGCTTGTCCCTATAAATAATATATGAACCGCGAGTAGGTACACACGTACGCGCGCGGAGAATACGGGACGGTTATAATAATCGGGTAAACGAAAAACGTAGCGGAGGAATACGCCCCGTACGGTAATTTCCAGAGGTAAAACATTAATACGGCGGCGTGGTCAAAAACGATCGGTGGACGCGAGAGCTTCGAAAAGGCGAACGCGCGCCTGACTCACGGGTTGGCCCGAACGATTGTATTATAAATACGCGACGATTATACCGAGAGCGGGGGCGCGCGAGTGTGTGTGTATGTAAGTAAATAGAGGAAGAGACGGGTGTGAAATTTTAATGCCTCGTCGAGATTATCGCGTAACACCTACACGCCGCCGCCTAAGCGGTTTAAAAGGTCCCGTCGTCTTCTGCCACTTCCTCCACCACACCCCGGGGCTCGTCGCGGATTCCGTTACGGAAGAACAAATATTTTGGCGTTTAGGGGGCGCGTGGGTCGCCGCGGCGGGCTAGAACGAGTAACGAAAGAAAGAAAAAACACCTCGGCGAGCGTTCCACGCACAATATTGCCGCCGCCGCCATCACCAATACCACCGGAACGCGACCATTAAAAACGTTAATAAAACGCTCGTAAATCCCGATTGAAGTCAGCGGCGGCGGCGGTTTTGCGGTGAAAACCCGCGTGGGCGGCAAACACCAACAGCGACGACGACCGTTTGCGGTAACCGGCCGCCGACGCCGCTAGTCGGTCGACCGACCGTCTCTCTTTACCGAACAAATTATTTACCGAAACGCCGTCGTACACCCGGCAACATTCTCCTCCTCTTCCTCTTACCACAGGCCATCGAACAAACACGATCGTCGCACACGCCGCTTTGCGCGGTCGCCTTGAATTTATTATGACGACGACGTTACGCTAACACGGGAATGAATATACAACACGAACCCCGTGGTCGGTTACGGCCCCGTGGCGCACACAAACACGCGCCGTAACAATAAAAAACGACGACGACATCGCGCTCGCCGAAAATATTACTTTCCCCGGTCACCCTCTTATCAACGTCCGATAACGGCCGCCCAACGACCGATTTATTTCAGTTTTCGTCTGCGAAACATCGCGACGGTTTCGACGTAACTCAAGTTAATTTTGTTTAGACGACACCCGCGAATTCTTTCTCGAAAACGCGTACATTGTCCCCCGACGGATTATCGACAACGCGCGCCATTGGACTTTAGAGCGATATTCGTTTTTCAACGCGTTCGAACAACAATTTGTTTTAGTTCGTATTGTCGTCGTCACTACTAGTCAGCCGACAATGGTGGTGTTCCATCGTAGTCCGTTGTATTCGTCGAAGAGAAGTGTTTTTGGACCAAGTCCCGGCATAGACGACGTGAAACTCCCCGTTCGACGTTACGAACATAAAACGTGGGAAACCCCGGTCCCCAATGAGCCATCGATCTCGATTTTACAATCACAACGAAACGAAGGAGGTGGAACGGTGGATATATTACACGAACGAATGAGGTAAAGTATTACGGA
>JAIPRN010004290.1:0-15851 GCA_025469175.1 Geopemphigus sp. TES_GeoC_2020
TGTTTGTTTTTTTTTTTTTTTTTTTTTTTTTTTTCTTTTTTTTTATTTTTTTTTTTTTTTTTTTTTTTTTTTTTTTACTTTGATTGTATTTTTTTAGAATTTAAATTATGACCCAAACAAAGCAAATAACCAAAACCTGGAATCATATGCTTCAGTGAAAATCAATTTTAAAGATCTAGAGTTATTGACAAACATGGCTAATACGAAAAATATTGATTACACAGAAATCGATCGAATATTAAATAGCATGTTTAAAACTGTAAAAACAAATGTATTTCAATCGACCAACAGCTATATAGATATAGATCCATATTATGATCAAGTAAAGGAAATTTCATTTTTTGATCTTAATTTTTTAAGTTTTATTCTTATTGTTTTACTCTATATCTCATTTTAATTTTAAATTTCAACGCAGAATTGCTTTTTAAACATTTTGTTCCATAAATATATGATTTATTTATAGTTAACTGTAAATATATAAAGGTTTTTACATATGTAGAATGGCAAAGTAGAAAAATAATCATAGACTGCTTTTTCAACGCTACATTTTTTTGTCTAAATTTAAATAAGTACATTTTCAAGATTTTTTATTTGTTATTCATACATTCGAATATAAAATTATGAAATTCGCCAGAATTTCTATAGTAAATTATTTTTATATCTTAGACAAAATTGTAGTTAAACAATATTATGATTGTTTCAGATCAAGGAATTGTTGTATTGGATTTTAATTGGTTTCCTTTCAATGGTCGTGTTATATATTATTTATTTTAAAATTCGATATATATTCAATATAACGTTTGTTTTGTTTATTGTATTTGGACTCGCATTTGCGTCAACTTGGTATACTATGTACATGGTAATAAACACAAATTACGTTATACATTTTCTACACAATAACGAACATCATATATTTAATGATAATCAATAATGGTTTAAATATTTTTATGTTGTTATAGAAAGCAAAAATCAATCGTAGTGTTCACTTAGAACATATGCCTCACAATTGTTATGGAAAAGCAGGAGGCTGGCTTACTTTTTCTTGGTTTGGAAGAAATAATTTAGGTAAAGTAAAATTGATTTGTAATATTGTCATAATAAAAAATATAGTTTTTACGTTTATCTCTTAGACGAGTGTAAAAAGTACAAAGAAGCTATTCATTTGGATCCCAAATATTCAATCGCAGTAACAGAAGTATTAGCCGAAATGCTCAGTCGAATTATGGTGAAACCGCTAGAAGCTTTAGGAGAATCTATATATAAATTTAATAAATCAGTTTTTAGTAAGTTCGATTGTATTTAACATGATATTTATGTGGTATAGGATTAATATTAGGGTAAGAGTACTACCTATACAATTGACACGAGAAATATCAAATAAAAAAAGACTGTTACAAAATAATCAAGCTTACAGATTCAATATTTTAACATTGTAATAGGTCCCAAAACGTTTTTACTATATTATTCTTCATAATTATGTAGATTTATAGTTTCTCAGATACATTAAAACTTATATTCGTTAAATTCACTGTTTTCCGAAGAGCAAAAATCTTTACTTAGTGTATATCTAAATATATATTTTTTTTAAATTACTAATCAATAATTAATTAAAATTAGATTTTAATTACGTAATATAAACGGACAATTTACTGAAATAATTATAATGTTTATTGAAAAAAAATGTATATACATTTGTAGATTTTATATTTAAAGTAATTGTATTTTCTGATAAAACTATTTCCACGCAAATTTTTCAATTATGTTTATTTAACTGAATCGTTTTTGTTTATTTTAACTTTATTTGTTTATAGGTGATTTTCCATGGTGGATGCAGTTAATTATGGTACCAATCGTTATCCTTATAATCTTTAAAGTGATGCTCTTATCATGTGCGTTATTAGTTGGGAGAAGTTTGAGTATGAAATCTGTGTTTGGATTTGGAAGTACTACTGTTGGTTCAGAAATACCAATAAATAACAGAACCCACAATAGTGGTACTTATCTACCAAGTTCTGCGCAGCGTGCGGGTGTTCAAATGTCGTCCGAAATACCCAAAGTCAATTTCAATATCAATTTATTTCATCCGAATCAGAATATAGACCACGGGAGAGGTCGCAAATTGAAAAACACTTATTATTCGTTTGACGATGAATTGAAAATCAACTATAAAAAACAAAATAATTTAATATCGATGCTAAAGAACGAGGCGAATGATAGTGTTGATAGTAAAGACCATAAAGACTTGACGGTAAAAAAACGTCTACATAGAACTTTGTCATTTTGATTTATCGTTTATAAGACAACGAATGATATATAAGTTTTTTTTAAATTTAGTTTACAAACATATTTTGTATTCGTGTATACATTTTATTTATATTAATTCTTATATTTAATAATTTGTTTTTTAAACAAGTGTTGTATGTAATCTACCAAAATATTTTTTTTTTTGTAGCGTTATTATAATTTTCTATTATAATTATCATGGTATACGCAGCTATCTTAATACGGTTTACCACATTTTAAATTGTAATTTAAAACTACGCATTTATATATTTTATGGTATTTTTAGTTTTTTTAAAATTATTATCCAGTTACATAATTACATACTTTTATTTTTATTTTGATGCAACAAATGATGAAAATCCATATTTACGCTCGAAGTACTTACTAGTTACTACCAACACCGAGAAAGATCATATTATTTTATTATTAACGTTTCGTCAAACTATAAATATTTACATGTAAATATAATACAAATATATTGTGCGTATTAAAAACTTATACTTCTAATTACTGTAATTTTAAGTCAAAAACAACATCTAAATTAATTAAAAATTCTGCATTCATGCCTAATAGAATCTAGACTAATGAATATAATACACAAGTATTAAATAGTATTTGAATAATTTATATTTATATTGTAATGGTATATACACGCACACACACATCATAATTGTCGTAACAGCCGATGTAGTTATTTTAGACGCTAGTTTCTTTAGTGTAAAAATATTACGAGCAAATATTTTATAGTTTTTGTTTAATTAAAAAACGAACTGACGTTCGATCCTCTTAGAATAGTGACATATTATTAAAGGATAACAAATTATAAGAATTTTGAGAAATCGTATTTACGACAAGTTTAAAAATAATAAATTACTAGATCAAAAAATTTTAACAACGAATGAGTTAGCACGCATGGCAGATGTCGATCATTTGGTCGGGGGTTACCAAATAATAAAAAAAGAAATCGTTCGGTCGGCTACGATCAAACGCGTATTCTTCATAAATCGACACATCAAAATTAATTCAAAAAACGATACACGTTTACAAGTTTCCAACTCGCAATTTAAAAAAATATCGTTCTTAATCACGGGGTAACAACCCGTGGATACCGTTATAAAATACAAAAATCGGACCCTAGGTCCTGGAGATGGTTTCGTCTTTTAGTCAGTGCGCGCGCGCACTCATACTCCAGACACGAAAGTTACGGCTCTTCAAAAAGTCGATATTCTAAGGGACGGGTACGGACGTTTCCGTGTTTTGGCTCGTTTAATATTGCCGATTGTTGGAAGCGAAGTCACCGGTACCGTTTTACTCAATCCTGTTGCGCGGTTCATTCGCCTTCGGACTTGGGAAATCGAATACGGTCGGCGAGCTAAGCGATCGTTGTTATTCGTTTCGTTCTATCATTATCGTTTTATTCGATTATTTTCGCTTTGCACATTTTCGACGTAGTTAACCAATACCTAAAGAATTCTCGGCCTTTAATTGTAATAACTGGTTAAATGAGAAACAAAACGCCAACTTGGTTTTTCATCATTTTCGAGTTATCGCGATACATAGTAAACGCGTATGGTATTTATTCTACCGTAATTGCCTTAATCATTATTTCGGTGTTTAACGAGGTGCGTATTATTATTATAAAACGTATACACTTGGTATAATCGCGTTTTAATCGCGCCGGACGAAGTATTCAAATATTTACGTAAATAAGTGTAGAAAATGATTGTACGCGAACCTTGGAAAAACGAAAACGTTAAAAAATTAACGGGTGGTACTCGCCGTCTCATAATGGTAGATAGTCCTTAGGGTGTTATATATTGTATACATAAATACGAGACGATCGTTGGCATTTCGACCGCGCGATAAAACAATAGGAGTTCATAATAAGTAAAAAAAAAAAACAAAGCGTTGGTCGTTTCGCCCGGAATTGAGCACGCATAACGCGGACACGTCGTTCCAATTACGCGAATGTTTTAATAATACTCGGTTTCAAGCACACGGGCGTCCCCAACTTTGGGAATCGGACGAGTAGCAGTGTACGAACCGACGGCGATTTCGCGACGGACACAGTCCGGGCCGTGCGTAGCGGGCGAACGGAATGCGCCAATTATTGCGTGCCGTTGCATAATTACAATGAGGCGAACAGACGTATTCGGCGAGGTGCCACCCGTTGGTCGCTCGATATAAATACGTTTATTGTACGATACCTATTAGGAGGTGGTTACCTATTGTTTTCGCCCGAATATTTAGACGGGCGGTAGTTGCCGGACGACTCGAGTGTAAACGTATTCAGTAATTGTTGTGTGTGTGTGTGTATATATATATTAGCTACGTTTCTCGTAATGTGCACTTCCCGTGTACGATCGTAATATTTATACCGGCTGCGCCGGTATTTACGCGCGTGCGGGATGCGCCTGTCGACGTATAATGACCGTATTTAACGTGTAAATACCCGCGAGTACCGCGTTGCGTTCATGGTCAAGAGTACGTTGTTTTTTACATTTTCATAAGGAAACGGTGTTTCGCGATATCGACCGGTTCGTGTCGACGAGTTTCATTTTCGCGCGCATTTGCGTTTTTTACGGACGGCCGCGGACAATTGTCCGCGGCGTCTTCCAACGTAAAAACGGCGTTCGTTTTTTTATGAAAACACGCGATTCTCCAACTACGAACGTTCGCCAGTCCTATTCACCGTCCCGTCGCAATTACCTACGCCGGGGATCGGTCCTAAATGACGAACATCGTACACGAGAGACTAACGACACTTTCTCGACAACATCTTAACCATTTAGTGGTCAATCTAGGCGGCGATCGTCGAAATGTCATCGGTAAACACGTACGTCGGCTATAATTGAGTTCGATTCGTTCGTCTTAAACATTCACCGGCGTCGTTGTCGGTACGTGTTCGACAATAGTCCCCCCCCCCCGTGTTCCCGATCGTCGGCATAATTTACGTTCTATGGCTTAATCTCTTTCTGAACTATCTTTAGCTTTTTCTGAAATACTACCACAAATAATAATCGCTCGGCCTACAATTTCGTTCCGACAACTGCTGTTATCCCGCCAACGTTCCTTTTCGTCTTTAAAAAGAATTACCTAAACGAACTCAATAGCGATTTGACGGGTTATAATTAGGCTGTCGAAGAAGAAAACGCTAGTTACTTGGGCGGACGTCGGTCCGTTAAAGTTAAAAAGATCATTTTTCTTCAGCTCTTTTAGTGAAAAAGAGTAAACTGATTTTGTCGACTAATAAAATGCGTTTAAATTTGTGTCGTACGCGCTTAACTTTTTACGTTTAGGTAATTATTATAACTATATAGTTTGGTTGGCACATTGGAAACGAAATAGTTTTATTGAAATTCGAAGTATATTATTATAAGTATTATAGAAAACAGTCGACGATCTATACACGTTGAAAAACTGTACGTTCTAAATATAGGCGTAATGAAAAAATAAGAATTTAAAATCAACGGGCACTTCCCGTAATATATTGAAAAGAAAATGTTATCGATATTTTTTATTTTTGTAAAATAATTTTACGCTAACATTTCTATTTTCGCGATAAAAAATAAAATTTCCCCTTTTTCCACCAAGTTAATAGTGTTTGCCGTGGCGACTTCAAATTTACTTGGTCAAAAATGTCGCTCGTTAACCGTTAACTATACGAGCCGTACGAATAATCGAATTATTCGACTTATTCGAGAATTATTACGTTCTTGTTTTCGTAAACGGGTTTTTAGTTTTTTATTTTTCACCGAGTACGTTGTTTCGTATAAACGTAAATTATTCCGCGTTTGAAGACTTTTGAAGTGGTCTTACAGAAAAGCAAAATGGCCCGACTTGGCGCATGCCCGAAATAGCGTACGTTTTGTTCGAATATTTATCGTACGTTGTTCCAATTATTTCTCAAGCCTCGAGTTCACCGAGCGCGACGTAGGTCACTATGTTGTTACGAGACGGTCTAGTTACTACATTACCGCCATCATTATTGCAATTCTGAAGAACGAATACATCCGCGTACGCATTACGTATAGTGTTTATTGACAATATGGTTTCTCGCGTACATTCTTTCCGCAATAGAGATGGAAGAAGTTTAAATAGCGCACGATTGCACGAACGAGATAATAGACACGCATCCTTCGAAATAATAATTATTTTCCGAGGAAGTTTTCGTGTTCTCGTAAACACGGGACGGAAATAATTAACCGGGAAAACGATTCGCGTCGGTTTTACGGAGGATAATTTTTTTTAACGGGTTAACCGGATTCGTAAACACGACGCGGCCAAAACTCGTTGTATAATTTACGCGGAAAACCCGTCGTATCGTTCGTACATTTTTATTCGAACAATCTCCTCGGGAAGAGTTATTTAATTACGAAAAACCTTGACAAATACCGATATTACCGTAGAATTTATTATTTCGCTTTTTTAAGTTACAACTCGGGCGAGTTTTAAAGTTGATTTTACATTACTACGTTTGTGCTGTATTATCGTCTAGTTAAATATTTAATTATTATTATTGTACTACGATGTTTTATTCATTTCGGCCACGAGTATAATAATTATAAATGTCGACCGCCAAAACATATACGTCACAAATATGTAAATTTCCGTAAGGTATTATCGTGATATCAAATTTTTCGAACGATTCGTGAAAATATTATTTAAAAAAATTGTATACCCACAGTTTTTGATCGAATCGAATGATCGCAAAAGAACCTCCCGAATATCAGAATACTAGAAGTTTATATTTATATAAAATACATACAAATTGAATCGGTTATTGGTTAGCTAATGGGGAGGATTAACGAGTTAAAAATTAATTAAGAAGTCGAGTGGATTTAAATTAAATTTTCTTGTTCTAAGTATAACGTGTTTACTCTCGAGGTTAACGTTTTATACAAAGATATTGAAACGAAGTTTTTACGCCATTTCCATTTTGATAGTTAATTAGAAATTTCGACTCGATCGAGTTATCTTTTTTAAAAATACTAACGTCTGGGAGTTTACGAAAAAAATACATATACGTAACTTTCGTCTCGACGAGTTACGAAAAAAAAGAACCCGTCGATTTTGTAAAACGATGTAATATACAACGTCGTGTCCGCGTGTTTCACACGTGATTACGCGTGTTTTTGCGCCCTTGTTCCAGACGACGGACCGCCGTGTTATAGAATAAATGCCGCCGGTGTACGGCGAATGGCGTGTTTTGTAAACGCGCGGGGAAACCAAGTCCGATAACATAATAACGGTAGTCGAATATTTTTTTGTTTCTTAACAAATCGTTAAAAAATATATATGTATTTGTAATTTACGTATATAATTATTACTCGTATACAATATATCGTCCCTATTTACCTAAGTGTCTAAAAAGTAATTTTTGTAAACACGTTTTTTTTTTTTTTTGTACACGTATTTAAAATACATAAAATATAATATATCACGTAACAAAAAGCAAATCACATAAGAACAATGAGTTGTCTACATACACACACATATATATGATATCACAAACGCGTTTTGTTTTACACGCGTATAAAATATATATATTATCATTATTTCTATTCGTATATTACGTACGTAACGAAATCATAACTATACTTAATTGTATAATAGTTTATAATAGATCGACACAATGGATGGGTGGAGGAGGAAGAGGGGTTCGTCTATGTATATATCATTTCGTTATCATTATGTAATAATATGAGCTACCGCGTATGTACACGTCGGAGACATTTTTTCGTCGGAGTTATTAATAGCGCGCGGTGGTGGTTGTAAAGGAGAAGTCGTATATTATTTTTCGTCCGGCTCAATTCCCCGGGCGAATTCAACGAATACGTCGCTTACCGTCGACTGAAACGTTTCGCCGCGTTAATATTTAGACGGGCGTTACGGTTTCCGGGCCAGTGTCTGGAACGTCCGTGCAATGACGAAGCGAATGACGATTATTGGTGGCTCGACCCGTCAACGGCGTTCGTATTTCGACGGAACTCCGACGATCATTCGCGCGGGTCGTTACCGAACGATATTCGCTTTTAATCGTTTTTACGTTACGGAATTGTTTGGTAACAAGCGTCACGCAGTTTTCAAACGTTGTTTGATTTCTTCCCCTTTGTCGTCTGGCCTGGCATATCACCGGCGCGGGTGGGTGAGGGGGAGGGGGAAATATATACAGTGTGTATATAAAATATACGTTACACGTTAGTTAACGAGGAATGTTGAAACGCGCTTTGATGAAACGACCGACGAAGCCGAGCTTGAGCAGCAGCGACGGTTTGGTGCTGAGCCGCCATCTAAGCATCACGTACGACGCGGTCTTGAACACGAGGAACATGCAGCACAGCGCGGTCAGCGAGCCCCAGTACGTGACGTTGGTCATGCCGACCATTTTGAACAGGGACGTCGGATCGGGGAGGTCGCAGTGCGTTTCGGACTCGGGACACTCGAGCCGGCCGCGGCCGTTGCCGTACACGGCCATGACGAGCGCTTGGACACCGTACCTCAGGTAGCTAAAGTTCATGCCCAGCCGGATGATGGCCGGGATCTCGTCATCGGTATAGCCCAGCCCGAACGACGCAAGTAGCATCATCGGGCACGCCACGCACGGTCCGAAGAATACGCTGTTCTGTAACACACACACACACACACACAGGCACACGTGTCACAATCTATACGACGATCTAGCGTTCGAATCGAGCAAATTATAATCAATAACGTCTACTTATGGTAACAAAAATTAACGCTTAGGGATCGATTTCGTCGTGACGTATATCGGCGATATCATTTAAACCACCAAACCCTTACGTTCGAACGCTTTTATCGTTCGCGACGATATTCGTTCGTTATTTTTTTCGTAAGCGTGGATAAATTATTGTAGACTTTGAAAACAAACCTTCAAATTACGAAACTATCGACTAATTTTACGGTAAAATTGCGCGTAACACAAAATCAACCGTCGTAACATTAAGCGTACAAAAAGCTTTTAAAAGGTTATCTTGTACGAATATATATATATATATTTAAAAGAAGCGAAATGTGCGTATTTCGATAGAAAAATTATCACTTTAGAGTTTTTTGGATTAACGGTCTCCAGGCAGGGTACAATTTAAAATTAGCCCCGTAACACGGTAAATGTTCGGCGTTCTACTATGTACTCGTTCGTTTCACCGTGTCTTGAATGCATACGATTGTCAGTCGGGAAATGTACGACGAATTTTAACGGTCAATGCTTGTTGTAGTCCCGTGAAAATATATTCTTCGTCGATTAAAATCGCGGGTGGCCGTTGGTTGAAAAGCTGATTACCATAAATGAACAACGGGAGTAACGAAACGACGAAAACGTTGTAATTACGAAACGCGCGAAAAACTTTAAAAAAACATAACGAAAACGATTAAAGTTCCCCGAGATATAGGGGCTTGAATCGTGGCAACACGAAAAATCGCTCTGTATATATTATAGTTGACGTCGATAAAATATTATGAAATAGCGGTCGTTACACGTGAATATATACATGTATAACGTACAGATTATTCGTATATACTATATTTAAACGTAAATCGGCGAATATTTCGATTAAGAAAATAAATAGTCTTCGAATATTTTATTATATGACGCATATTTGAAAACCTATAACGCGTATAATATTAACTCGTGACTTATTTTTCAAACGTTTTCACGTTTTATATTTTTACGCAGCTTCGCGGGATAGACAGAGATAATTGCTGCTGCTTAAAACTGGTTTCAAAAATGTTGTTATCTGTATTCTGTTTTGACGAAAATGCGCGACGTGACGGAAAAATAAAATAAAAACGACCAACCGCACGGTGTGCGCCATCCGGAGATATTTAATATACGCGATATTTTCTTTAAATTCTATTTGAAAGGGTTATATTTACACATACACACGCGTGGGATCTCGGGAACGTAATTATATGGTTAGTCCAAGTAATATATTATACCGCGTGTGTATGCACTGAAATTGCTGGGAATATTAGTTCGCGAGTATTGGTGATATACTTTACAGATAAGAGGAAATACAAGCACAATTTAACCGAAGAAGTTCAGTTAATGTGGACCATAATTAACGATAAATATTTAACCGTAGTTGAGTTTCAAATGAAAATGGAAAAAAGATATTTATTTTACTCGGTTAGATAAAAGTTGAACTAGGAATTGTAATCGTTATTCAAACGAAACTGGACTATTAGAATTAATACGCGTATCAAATCCCATTACGTATAATTTATAATATCTAAGAACTTACAGTAACATTGAATTGAGAAGAAATAGCGTACGCCATGCTTTCGGATGATAAGGATACCATCAGACATACAATGGAAAATTTAATCCCTCGATCCCATTCCATTGGTTGGTTGGTTAAGAAATAAGTTATCGCTATGTAGACTGACGATAGAATGATCTAAAATATATATATTATGTATATAATTTTTTTAACGCTTCAGTTGATGAAGCGTTGGAATGCAAGTTAGAACGACGGAGGAACGTGTTGGAGAAAAATGAATTGAGAATAAATAGGTTTAGTATTTAGAATTTAGGTTTGTGATTAAAAAGTATAGTTAAGTTTGATAAATGCGATCGAAAAGTTCGGGTATTTGGGTTCAATTAGGCAAGAGAATGTGGCAAATACAATAAGGTGTGGTTAGATGAAGTTGGCGAAAAGAGACGACTTGACGGGCATTTTTTGTGCCGCAAAAAAGTTTTGTTTAAGGTAAAAGGAAAATTCAATAAGACTGTAGTTAAACCTGTATTGATGTATGGGACTGACGGTTGAGTATTGAATAAAAGAGTCGAAAAAAAAATAGGAGTAGCAAAAATGGAACGTTGAGAAGAATATGTGTGTGTGTGTGTAGATCATATAGAATTTGGAACGAGTACGCGATGAGCTAATTTGGGAATTACGTCTTTAGTTGGAAGAAGTATGTTTTTAAAAGATCAATATAGGGAATTTCGTGTAAACACGGCGGTCCTATAATCATATCCTTACCTGCATCGGGAGTTGCGAAAAAGTCAAAGCGCAGAAATACGCGTTCAATCCGTACCATCGGTTAAAGTATTCTCGTTTTAATAGTTGGACTTCTTTGGGGACTGAAATCAACACGGGTACGTAATTTACAAAAATTCGACCGATACCAGCCGGTGTAACAGATTAACGCTAAACAAAAAAAAAAACAAACGAATACTTACACTTTAACAATACGGGCATGAGCGGCGTGTACATGAAAACGATCGTCGTGATAAATATGAAACCGTAATTGAAAATGGTCATTGAAGCGTCGTTTCCGAATTGAAAAAACACACCGCCGACGACCAGACCGATGAACGTGTACATGAGAAGTTTGAATAGTAAATACGACTACACAAAAGCAAATTCGCGTTGGAATAAAATTTTATATCGTATTAACGTTTTTCGTAATAAAAGGGAAACGGCGTATATATGTACTCGAGGTCAATATAACTTTTTAAGACACGACTAAAGATTAAAGATATAAAGATAAATAAAGATTTTTATATCGAATAAATATAATAATAATAATAATATAATATAAAAATATCGAATAAAGATTTTTCGCGGTGTTTTATTTTATAGTTGACGCCGTTAATTGGCGACATATTAATTGTTAATTAAACGCTATTTCCTCGACGTAAAAAACGTAAATAATTTCGAAATTAGTTCGACGGGTAAAAACGAGCGAACTTGTTCAGCTTCGGTAATATCATATATTATTTTATTGTGAATTGCGGTCTTACGTAGTCCCTTTTGTGCTGTATCAACATTCGCCTGAGTAATACGTTGAACTGAGACCATCCCGAACTAGAGAAGTCGTACAAATGATGCGAAACCGTGTCGTACTGCGAAGCTCGACGTACGATGGGCTTCTTTGTTTCGGAATTGTCTTTGAACCACCTCAGACATTTGCCGTTGTCCACGGACGACGTCATTTTTTCCGAATAATCGCCGTACTCGCGGCTACAGACCTCGATCACTGTAAACGAAAACTAAGTGTAAGGAAACGACAATTTCGCTTCCCAATTCGATTATACAATATTTATATGAAATGGTTTTCCGAGGGAAACTACCAAAAAAATAAACGAAATTTGTGACGTGTCGACGATCGATATGGGATCGAATTTGAGAAAATTTGTGTACTCTTCACCGAGAAATATTAAAAGATCAGATTAACAAAAAAAAACCCCTCCGTCAGAGGCAGGGAGGAAATAATATGGCGCTTTTTTGTGATAATATCTCCTTAAGCACGTCCCATTGTGTGGGTATACATTTATATATTCGATATCGAAATACCACTGTAATAGGTACGTACTGAAGTCGGCCGGGTTGTAATGTTTTGGGCAATTGAGTCCGATGGTAGATAAGTACGAAACCATGTCCGAGCCGACGCCGGCGAACATGCACTGTCCTTCGGCCACTATATATATGTGGTCGAACATCGCAAACAGTTTTGCGCTGGGCGTGTGTATGGAACATACGATCGTTCGACCTCCGTGGGCGAGGTCCTTGAGTAACGAAACGCACTGTGAACTGGACAAGTCATCTAGACCACTTTAAACACAAATAAACGAACGATAATACGCGTTTGAATTCGTTTCAGACGTCACAATACACAATATGTTTATTCAGCCGCCGTCTGTTTACCGTTTTAATCAAGAAAAAATATTTGACCGTCTGTTCACATTTCAAATGTCTACTGATCAACGAATCTATTACCGTTCATTTTTTGTTTCGGGTGACAATTATCATATGTCCATTGTACATGACGGATCGTTTAAAAATGCCAAATAATGGAGAGATATTTTTAGTTTCGAAGTTTAAACAGGGAAAAGAAGTTTGATTTTATTCGTTATTACAATAACTGAGGATTTTGTGTAAAATTACATTTTTTCTTTAATGTAACGGAGCACCCGTTTGGCCGTATATTTTTTATATTTTATTAGTCATGAAGTATGCGAACGGTTGTTTCAGTTTTCACGATGACCATTTTTTCATATTTATAACAAATCATTTCGGATTTCGATAAAAATATTCGTCTTCAACGTGTTAATTTAACTGGATAATTACGATAATTGACCACGAAATTGAGTTCGCACGACGTAAACTTAAACTAAGTTTAATTATTTTTGAAATTATAACGGAAAAAACGAATTTCGTTAACATTTGACGTGTAGACTATTTTATTGGTTTTTTTTTTAAAGCGTATTTTTAGATATTGATATATAGGATGTACGTTTGAGATCTAAATTAAAACGACGTTATAAGTATAACTTTCGCGTGTGTTTAATTGTTACCGTATGACGGTATTTACCAGAGGCTAACCACGATCGTAGGTATGGCCGTGAATTGTTTAATGAAAAAATAATAATTATTATTATTATTTTACGGACAACGGGTAAAACACAAAAAAGCACGCTTACGTTGTAGGTTCGTCCAAGAATATTACGGGCGGATTGTTAACGAGCTCCAGCGCGATAGACAATCGTTTTCTTTCACCGCCGGATAATTTCTCCGTGAGCGTGTGTTTCGTTTTAGACAGCCGAAGCATTTGAAGGATTTCTTCGATCTACAAACATAACAATAACGACCGTAGTGTCGAATGTTAGTAAGTACGCGCCGTTCACGTCATTATCGTTATTTACGGAATCGAGTTTTTCGTGCTTAGAAATGGTGTAACCGAGTTTCAAATCGGCCGCTATCTCCATGGACTCCAACACCGTGAGCGACGGCTGCAAAAGATCTTCTTGCATTATGTAACGACACATTTTCCGAAACGATTTCATTTCTCTCGGTCGACTGTTCACCATGATGGAACCTCTAGCGTCACCGCATCTGAGCGCCGACCGAGAAAAAAACCACGAAATAAATTAAATACAGTATACTTACATAGTACACCCCCCCCCACGAAAATGGGGCTCAATTATTGTAACAATATACGTACCTATATCCAGCTAATACGTTTATCAGCGTGCTTTTGCCGGCGCCAGACGGCCCGAGAATCGCCGTCAGTTCACCGGACCTAAATAAACCGCTTACACTTCGGAGGATAATTTTCGATCCTGTATACGAAAAAAAAGCGTAATAATCGTAAGGACGGGCAACGTTAATTGATTCGTGACTTAAAACGAAATTTTTGTTAAAATTATAATTCGGTAATCCAAACGCTAATTCATTTTATGTCTTTTTATTTCGAAATTGTGCAAACAATTATCTTTTCGCTTAAGAAGAGTTATAGTTATATAAGTTTTATTTTTTCTTTATTAAAATCAGCGATATTCAGTAAATGCCGATTTTTAGCCATTGCTTCCAGATTTATCAAGTTACGAGCGTATTTTAAGTATTCGAAGTATCCAAACACGAAAATGAACGATATTTAATACCAACGCAAAAGTAAACGTGTCGTAAAATACGAATTTTATAGCGTTTCGTACCATATACACGTTTCGGTAAGATTTTCCCACCTCTCCTCTACTACTTGAAGGTATAAATACCATTAAAATCGACGCTACGGAATACGATATGTTTATTCTAGGATTCAAAATAATGATAATTCAACGTAATACGCGTTAATATTGATTACTCGCGTTAGATTAAGTGTGCATAAAAATAGTTGTATACATATATTTTATTTTTATTGAACGAAGGAAAACAACAATCTATACAGTAACATGTACGATAATAGTCGTTTAAATGACAATATTTACAACAACGTGCGGGAAACTCTCCCATTGGTAATATTCCGAAAGTTCAATAATGTATTCTAAAGAAATGTTTTTTTAAAATACACGCGTTTAATCAGACATTAGTCAGTTATATAGTATTTTCTGTTTTGAAGCGTTCTATACATATTTGTACATATAGAGTTTTGATAAATTATCTAAAATAACGTAACCGGTTAATTTATTCAATATACCGCGGCAAAAAGAATTCAGTTTAAAGTTTTAAAAAGAACGCGAACGATTTAACAAGTTTAAATAGACGCTTAATTTTTATGTATTTTAAATAATCAGACTAGGCAATTTCTTTCTAGCGGGGAAGATCCCGGCGAAGATTTTTTATTCATTGGGCAATTAGGCGAAATACGTAATTTATTATCGAATTTCGATACTATATCAAATCAAAAGTCTATATAGTTTTAACAAACAATAAAAATAGATTGAGGTAAAAATAGACTTATACCGGGCCACATAAGCCGCTACTACGGTCTTAAAATAATTACTTAACCTATAACTACGATTATTTTCAGCTAAGTTCGATGTTTAAGAGCTGAAAATTGTATTTAAAAGATTAAAGGCGAACTCGCCTATTTATGTTCTAATATTTATTAAAATAAAGCGGGACGAATAACGCGGAATTCGTTCGTTTCGCGTGTTTCAATAACGTCGACGTTATAATAAAGTTTCTTTACGTAATTTAAACACGAAAATTGTATACAAATTAGACATAGTTACGATTTAATCGACTCGATATAGTCAATTTAGTATAAATAAAATATCGATTAAATAATAGGTAATTTTGTTTTTGTACGTTCCTTGGGCT
>JAIPRN010004291.1:0-15849 GCA_025469175.1 Geopemphigus sp. TES_GeoC_2020
TTCTATCCAATCTTAACGACCCGTGTGTTCCTGAACGGACCCACTACCAAATCTTAACCGTCTACCGGAATACAACCAACGGCGGTTTTTCAAATGCCCAACCGTCTCAACGGATGGTGCACAACAATAATCTACGCCTCAAATAAATTAACATCAGGAAAACAACACAATTTATTATCTTGTTATTGTCCGAGTGACAAGATGGTCGAAATAAAATTATTAAATGTTTATAAACACCTACTCGGTTTGTTTTATAATTTTGTTATATTGCTGTCTAAAAAAAGACGACAGTTAATTAGTTCCGGCCTTAGTGTTATATATATATATATATATATATTTATATCAATATTTTATTTAAATATTTGTTTTCGGAAAATCTATAAAATTCGTATTACCGACCATATTTTATGCTATAGTTACATCAACAACGTGGTAAAAAAATGATTACCGTTCTTATAACGACATTACAGCCGATATTGACTGTGCTCAAATATCACGGTTTTGTTAAGGTATGTGACACGATGGATCTGAATGGATTGTTAAACTCTTAGTGTTCTGCGTTTGGAATATTTCAGGTAATTCGTTACTTGCAAGGAGATTAAACCCCAATGGATACTTAAAATCTGTGTCGTTTTATTTTTGTGGAGAAATTATCGCGTGGACAACGATGATTATTGTATAGAAAACAAAGTATAAACGAATTACGAAAAACAAATTAAACGATTACCTACCAAGCCCGGTGATCGGAAATAACTGATTTAACGTTGTTCACAGGAAAAATATAGTGTGGTATTTCTAAACAACCTGTATTTATATTTCCAATTGCAATTATATGCACAGATATCATAATAGTGAAACTAGTAGAATAAGCATATTTAGTTGTAATTTGATGAAATATTGTATTATTTATGAATAATATATATCTATTAATCGAAAAGTTGGACTTTTTATTACTAGGTTCAGGAAACCGTTTAAGGTAAACGTGAATGACGTAAACAGGTTAAACCATATTTTCATAAATAAATTATCGGATAAGTGGGTGGTCGTAAAAATTTGTAACACGTAAAATAGACAAAATAAGGTGTCGCTTATATGTCATAAAGAAACGAACTGTGTACTAATAATTTTAGATACGGGTATAATTAGAGGAAGTCAATTGAGTTCAATTGAATTTAATAAATTACGTTTGAATAAATTATAACCGTATCTGCTTCGGGCACAGTAATGAACATGTCGTTATTTGTTTTCGGAAAAAATGTGTAATTCATTTTCTAGTACACGTCGTACGCAGGCACTGTCGACAGAAACTATATTACGAAAACGAACTGTTCGATTCCGCGTTCCAGTTTAATCCGACTGTAGTAGAATATATCGGTTGAAGAATACGTTACATTAGGCGTCAGAGTGAATATCTAAGTAGATTAAACAAACGCAAATATTGTCAGATTTTCAATTTGCAGCTCATTATGCCGTTGATTTTATGCACGTAAGTGGTTAGTGAACGTACGTATCGTTGCACGTAGAATAACAATATGCCGACATTTTTGCCAGTCCAAATGGAGGCGAGGGGATCGGAAATATTGATTATTACCTATGGATCATATCCGTTCCCTACGAACTCCTTCGAATAGAATACAACGCGAATGGCATTATAAGTATTTTTTCATCTTGTTTCAAACAGTAAATCAACGGCGAATTCGTCGCGTTCTTAACCGTCGTATCGGATCATCAGTTGTCGAAGAGAGAACGTCAAAAATTCGCCACTACCGAATTGTTGGATACGCCGACACGTTGAACGACGCTCATTCGCGACTACGTTGCTTCCTTACACTACGGAAATGACGACCGATTTCATTACGACTTTACGATGTACGTTGACCGTACTAAAATGCGTGGGTTTAGTTAACGTTTGTTACACAATGGATCCCAATGAATCGTTAGTTAGGTATACAAACACAATGTATTTCATGTTTCTCGAATTGACAAGGATGTTCGCTTTGATCATTTGCACGTACGTTCTTTACGTTAAACAAAACACTTACTCGCAAAAATTGGATTTGCTGAAATTTTGGATTGCTATAATTTTGTCAAGAATATCAGAAATATGGATAATAAAGTGCGACAAATCAAACGTTAATCGTTACAAGGCGAACGTTATTATTGTTTTATGTTCAACAGGTTGATTAACGGCATCATCAAATTCGATAACAAACTTAAATTGAACTCGGATCTCGTGTTGGCTCACACACGGACTTTGAGCAGTAAACGCTGTCTTTCCATCATTTCAGCGTTTATAGCGTTGATGGTTACGATAAGAATCATTATTTTATATTTTTTATTGGCTAAGAAGTTTAAATTCGAATTATTACTAATCTTCTATTTTTCTACCCCTGGAGTGTTAGAAATTGTGTTGACGGCAAATTCGTGGTTCTTTCTCAAACATATAGAATGCCGATTCGAATCGTTAAACGACATCGTTTGGAATTATCTACCGGCAGGGCTGCTAGCGGTGCCAGGACAGTGGACCTACTCGGAAATAGCTGTTTTGCTGGAGAGTTTACGTTTGCTGCATGCCGAATTGTCCGAATACCTTAAGATATTCAGTTCGGCTTACGGCCCGTTGCTATTAATTTTCTTCGTGTTTGGATACGTCAAAATTTTGATGTTGTTCATTTTGAACGTCGAAAATTATTTGGTAAATGGGCATAAAATGAATAATGATGGAATCAGCAATTTCAAAATCATGACGTTTCTTTCAAACACACTGCTGATCTTGTTTATGATGTCTATAATCTTTGTGGCGTCACGTATTAATGACAAAGTAGGAAGGCTAGTTGTAAAACAAATTAAACGAATTTAATTACTAAATACGTTCGTTTGAAAATCCTGTTTTTATAATAGTTTATGTTGTTCATAGAGAAGAAAGGTCGTGTCGTATATTCGATTATGTCGGATTTCCAAACTACCTGTTGATATCAAATTACAGGTAAATATAATTTGTATACCTTATAATTAGAGTATGTGAGTTGATTAAAAAGGTAGCAAACTATATTATTTCTACCATTCGAAATTTAGGTGGGCTTTGGGTATTCAACAGCACAGGTTGAACAGATATAGAATTCATATTTAATAAGGACAATATTTAGATATTTCAAATTGTTCAGTTAACACGAAAAACCCAAAAGTAAATGAATCGTTCTATAAAAAAAATCTATTTCGGCGATAATCTAGAGAGAATGACGAATTAATCATTCGTTTATTTTAATTCCTTTAATCGTTATCGTTATTTAAGGGCGTTTTAATCGTCTCATGTGCGTCAATATTTCGTAGTGTAGATATGTGGACGCCGTAGGCATTTTCTGTTTAAGATACACACGTTACATCTAACCGAATGATCACTCCATAAAAACACTCGTTTGGAAAATTGACCGTGAAACATACTTTCGAGAAATTTCCTTTCGTATTTATGAAACCATACGGAAATATTATTTATATTATTTTTAATTATCCTACAGATGTATTCATATGTAATCGAAACGACATTTATGACTAAACTCATACGTCTTATCACTATACCAGTCCCGCATATTTTAATTCCTTCAGATTCTATATAATAATTTACCTAAAATAGTTGTTGTCCTAATAATAAATATTATAGTATGTTTCCTGTATACTGTTATTACGTGCATGACGAATTTTTTATTAACTAGCTGAAAATGTTTATGAACCAAATATCATCTCTGGAGTCGAACGATATCACTGCATACGGATTTTTTAATATTGATTTGAGACTTGTAATATCAGTAAGTTTTTATTATTAACATATTAAACACATGCTGTGAATATATATATATTTTACATATTGACTTACCGGATTTCGGTATACGGAACAATCACAATTATTTTAAACCGTAATAATTGTTAAAAACAAACATACAATTCAATATCGATATTCGTATATATTTACAGATATTAGTATTAATAATAAGCGGTTGGTCGACGATTATGCAAATGAAAAGTCACCCACTTCTTCTACACTATTACAACAATTCCTACTATGCGAAACAAATATACTGAATCACATCGATACATAAATAATATTTCGATAAATAGATATCGTTATTAAATTTTTGCTAATTATTAAGAATTATTGTAAACATATATTTCTTCGTAGACATTAGAGGAGATATGGTCGTCGAAAATTACAATAACGTCACTAGTATTAGTTATTGCCACTTGGATTCGCGACTATTTTAATTTGTATTATATAAATAATAAGTTTGTTTGGCAATGTAATTTCAATAAATAATTCGTTGAAACGACGAATATTAAATAATAACGTAAACGTTGTAATTTCAATAATAAGTATGGTTAACCTTTTTCAAAAATAATTATTTAACTTTTATACTTACATTCCATAGAGATGAGAAGGTATTTTGATTGTAATATAATTTTTGGTAATGGTCAACTTTCGGATGTTTGAATAAACAATGGCGCATGGCAATGTAAACGAAAACTTTAATCCTTATTTTGTAGTTCGTGTCTGATAGTCGTTAAAATTACTGGATGTTTCCATTTAGGTGCTGCTTGAGTAACAGAAAACAACAAATGCTGATCGGTGAATGGCTTTCGCTTAAACTGTTAACTAGATTACTTTGTTGACAAACGTGTTACTTGTATAATTATATGTTATCCTTAAGCGGAAAGGGAATAATTAAAAATCCACGGGGTATTAAAATTTTAATAAAATTAAATTCCAATAAATAATAATTTCGTGTACGTTAGAGTTGTGGCCCATCAATTATTAAAAGTATTAATGTTAGTGAGTGATTTTGGAACGTTCTAAGGGGTCCTGATGATCAATCATGGAACGTTTCGAGACGATGAAATGACGTTATGGATTGACAATGAATATTACGCATAAGCTTGTGGCGCCGTTCCACAATCAGAGGTGCTAACAGACCGGCTGTCTGTATATTAATATATGTTCGATCAGTTAACTTTTTTTCGTTTTTACAATTGACGGGAATAATATTGGTTTTAGTGTAAATTAAGCGTATTGAAATTGATCGAATGCAATAATACTTTTGTCGTTTTATTAATTTTTAATTCTTTAGTTTACCACTTACGCGGAATCGTTAATTTATTGTGACATCATTTTGTGAGCGACACGACGGTCGGTATTAAACATTTACATAGTTCAAAAAAACGACAACTCTTAGAATGTTCCGGTCTCAACGTGATATCGTTTAATATTTGCGTGTTTGGCAAATTTATAAAATTCGTGTTCCGGTCCGTAATATTCTCGTTATATAGTAACTGTTAGAAACCACCGAAAAGTGATGAATATCGTTTTTATAGCAAATTTCCGGGCTCATATTGACTGTTATTTTTTTTGTGATTTATTGTGATTTTTTTTCATATATAAAGAATAGAAATAATGCCGGAGAATTTGCGTTCATTGTACACCGAATAGTCTATATTTCTGGAGGTGTTCCGTTCGGGATATTGCACGTTACGTTTAACTTTTTCGTTATATATTTTTATATTACATATTATCAATATTAGCGATTTATTTACACAATATCGTATCGGAAACGAGTGAAATCGGTTCATTACGTTTAAACGTTGTATAACCAAAACATCGTTCCCCTGCATAGGTAAAACTGTTCATGAACCAAATATCATTTTCCGAATCCATTGAAATCACCGCTTACGGATTTTTCAGCATCAATTCGAATTTAATTATATCAGTGCGTGGTGGGTCTTTAAATCAAATAAATTAAACGTAATTCCGAATCACCGGATTCGTGACATTGTTGCAGATGAAAGACCATCAAATTCTTTTGCGATTGGTCAACAACTCGACGTCTTCGGCAAAGAGATCCTTCCATAACATTAACGTGACGTGGATGACTACAGATACGTAGGTCGATGACGTCGAATATTTAATCGTAGTGTAAAACGCGTAGTATTTCGGTTTTAATTCGTTATAGTTTTTCGGTTTTATTCGTCCGACACGTTTATTTGTACCCGTTTTCGTCAAAAGCGTTGACGAACACAGTATTTACCACAAAACTAACAAAAAACCGTAGCTGTCAGAATTTTTATCACGTTCATTTCGTTCCCAATGAGAACTTACGTTGCATTTCCGAATCCAATTAATTCTCCACCCCCTAGCTATTGAAATAAATAACTAATTGTTAGTTTGTTTAATTTTTAGTTGGATATAATTAAAAAGGAGTTAAGAAGGTGAAGGAATGTATTTATTTTAACGTATTATTACGTGGATTTGTGCGGGATCATGAGTTCAAAAATTATTTAGGAATATTGGTATAGATTATCGAATTACTAAATTTAAGATTGTTGAGTTAACAACCTGTAGGTCTTATTCAACCAGTTTTGATATGGCGATTGCAGACGAAGTAGCTGGTATACCATTTTCCATATTAACAAATAGTAAAAAATTTTTAACTTTGAAAATTGTTAAAAAAAATGTTCGCGGCAAGAGTTTGAAATCGTATCAAACACGCGTTAAAGGTAAATTCAAACGACAACACTGATATTTTGTATCGATGATGCCAACTGTGGTTGAAATCGGGTACTTATCCTACGGTCCTCTTACGCGTTCATGATTGAATAAATAATTACTCCAAAATTATACGGTTGGCAATTGTTCCAATAATAATATTAATAATAATAATTAAGAGAGGATTTGGAACACTTGTACCGTTAAGACACGTGAAAGGTGTCGCAATATTGTCAGCGTACTCTATCGCCTCTAGGGTTCTCTTGTACATACATTTGTGGCCGTCCAGAAGCGAGTTTATTACAAACGTAATATTATATCCAATGTATTCGATTAGTCGTTACATATTTAACGAGATTTATTGACATCGCAATAAATTGTGACGCTCAAAACAGAATATGCGACGTGTCGAAGAGAACTTAGTAATCGTCATAAGTACACAATACAAATAATAATCGCTACGTCATTACGTAAATAAATTGTCGGAATTGGGAATTGAAATATTTACGAACGAACGCGGTTTTGTTCTATCGGTTCCGTAAATTGAACATATAAAAATTTCCACCTTGGCGTATATTTTTTTTTAATATTTACGTTCAGAAATCTATAAAATGAGGTAGTACAGTTAGAAACGACGTAACGGAAATGGCGACCGTTTTTTTATCGACCCTGGGGCCCATCTTGACAATAATCAAATGTATCGGTTTAATGAACATGTGTTACACGATGGACCCAACGGAATCGTCGTTAGTGTATACGAACACGATATACTTGAATTTTCTCGAATTCACGCGAATGTCCGCTTTGATCGTTTGCACGTACGTCGTTTACAAACAAGAATACTATATTACGCAGGTTATTGATATATCGAAGGTTTGGATTTCGATAATCGTGGCCCGAATATGGGAAATGTGGATTATTAAGTACGGAAAATCTATGGTACGTAGCGCATGCGTTATTTAAGTTCGTTTTGCGTTCTACTTTAGGTTGATCAACGGCATCATGGAATTCGATCACAAACTCGCCTCGTTTACGGCGACCGTGTCGGCTCGCCTACAATCGCCGAGTAAAAAACGCTGGAACTGGACTGTTTCTATATTTATCGCGTACGTTCTCGCCATTAAGTTTTTTGAGGTGTATAATTGGCCCCCCCAAGTATTGAACGTCACCATGGTGTTGTGCTACATTTTTACCATGCCCATCGTGACCGAGACCGCGACGGTGTTGACGTCGTGGTTTTTCCTCGAACATTTAGAGTGTCGCTTCGAAACGTTGAACGACATCGTTTGGGAACATCTGCCCGACGGATTGGTCGCCGTGCCTGGCCAATGGACGCATTCCGAAATAGCTGTATTGCTGGAGAGCTTGCGGTTGCTGCACGCCGAACTGTCCGATCTTGTCAAGATATTCAGCACTGGATACGGCCCGTTGCTATTAAACCTTTTCGTGTTCGCTTACATCGACATATTATGCAATAGTATTTTCCATATCGACCCAAAATTTTTCCTTATACGGGAAGAAACTCATTCCCGACCCATATCTCATAAATTGATGTTTATAATTATATCAGCCAACAGTATCGTTTCCATGGCGTCCATTATTGTTGTCGCGTCGCGGGTAACTGATAAGGTACGGCGCTAAGATATTATAAAAACGCAACCATCAAATAATTATTGAAAGGCCATTAATCGTTTGTTAACGTTATTCGCAGCAAAAGAAGCTCGTGTCGTATTTTCGATTATGTCGTATTTCTCAACTACCGGTCGCCATAAAATTGCAAGTAAATGTTTCAATTCTGAACTAATAATCTTAAAATAAGATAACAATAAGCTTCGTGTGTATATACACGATAAGAACGCGTAACATAAATTTCGTGAAATTGCTGGAATGGGAGACGACATATGTTTTGTCATTTTCACGTATAAAAAACTTGCTTATATTTTAATATATTCCGAACAATATATTTTTATCCGGACGAACGTTTTGATCTCCGCCGTTTCATTTTTAAGTTAATTATTTGGAATCGATTTTTCATATTACAAATCGTTATACTAAACAAATTCACTATTTTACCGTTTTCTCAAATATCAATAAAATAAGAAGAATTAAGCTTCTTATATTCGAAACGGTTGAATGCTCGTTTGATTTAATGGTCTTAACTATCATGTGTGGTATCCAATAATCACGTATAATGATCATTTAATTGTCGTGGGTTAATACCACTTGAATTCAAACATCACGAATATTACCATCGCGATATTCTAAACAAAAAGTGCAGTTCGATTCTTTTGACACATTTCGTAATTATGATATTACTCTTTTTGTTTCGTTTCATATATATCACTGTTTGAAGGATCAGTTTTTTAAAAAAGGTTAACACCCAATTGTCGAAACGGTTTGCTTATTTTCGTTTTAACCTTAAACGCGCAATTGGCGCTATTCCGTTTTATGCCTATTACAATTATTTTTGTTAGATGAAGATGTTCATGAATCATTTATCATCTTTGGAATCGGAAGTGGTCACCGCTTATGGATTTTTCAATATCAATTTGAACCTTGTTATATCGGTACGTGATTTCTATGGTAAAACGGTACAACATTTAGATGCTACCTACGGGATATTTAGTCGCGTATAAATGAAAAACAGTTTTACAAAACTTCATTAGATTTATACTTTATAATTAAATGGAAATTATTGTTATTATATTTTTACAGATATTGGTATTGCTAATTTCCGGATTGTCGACGATTATACAAATGAAAAATCACCCATTGATTTTCAACTTCCGAAACCGTAGTATAACCGTTTTAAATAATACGTTTAAAAACACAAACAAATGATCCTCTAGTAAATTATTTTTGATTATATATATATATATCCCTCGGTAAAATCTATATAGGTAAACGTGTAGATTTTATTAACGTTCATTTATCGTTAATTCGTTTTCTTTTTTTATAGACATACGTCATTTGAATGTACGTTTTTGCAAGTTCTCGAAATATTCTTTATCAATTTCATTATTTTAGAAACCGTCAATATTAATTATTAACCTTTATCGTTCCAAATTATTATATTTCCCGACGCATTCATGCTATCAAATAACAGTGCACGACTTTATACACTTGACGTTTGTTTCATTACATTCACCTGTTTCAAGCTTCCGTGTACACTGTCAGTAAAAAGTATATAGCTATTGTGATTGAAAACGCTATTCGAGTCAAATAACTTTTACTACCTAATAACAAAATATACATTAGACAGTGGTAAAAAATAATTGACCTACCAAGTGTCGTATTTTTTTAAACAGTTCATTATTACATTTTCACATTACAACGATTCCTAAAAATTTTCGCCAAACAATATTTTGTTCTAAATACAACGCCGACTTACCTTTGAAGATAAATAATCTCTTACTGATTACGAATTTGTGTATACAGAGTAACTGCATAAGTGATTCCTTTTTCAAAACTATACAAAGATTACAAGAAAAATATTCATACAATGGATTTCTCACAAGAAATATTATATATTTCGTAGTATGTATTCGTTGAAATGACGAATATTAAATAATAACGTAAACGTTGTAATTTCAAAAATAAGTCTGGTTAAAATTTTTCAATAACAATTATTCAACATTTATCGTTACATTCACAAGAGGTGAGAAGGTTTTTTGAATGTAATATAATCTTTAGTAATAGTCAAATTTCGAACGTTTGAATAAATAATGGGAAGCAGCAATGTTGACGAAAATATTAATTCCTGAATTTGTAATTCGTGTCTAATAGTCGTTTAAAATTATTCGATGTTTTCATTTATACACGCCTCGCGTAACAGAAAACAACAAATGCTGATCCGTGAACGACGTTCGCTAATACTGTTAACTAAATTATTTTGGTAATACACGATATATTCGAATGGATCCTTGGTTCGATATACTCATACAATGTTTTTTATGTTTCTCGAACTGTCACGGATGTTGGCTATGATCGTTTGCGTGTACGTTATACATAACAAACAAATATATTACACGCAGCAATTAGAATTGTTGAAAATTTGGATTGCTATAATTATGGCCAGAATATCCGAAATATGGATAATTAAGTGCGGCAAAATTGTATCAAACATGTATAAGGTGGATTCTATTTACGTTTGTTTTTGTTTTGATTATAATAGTTTGATCAACGGCATTATCGAATTCGATAACAAACTAACGTTATTCTCTAACATCGTGTCGGCTCACCAACGAATGTTAAGTAAAAAACGTTGGCTCGCCACCATTACGGCATTGGTAGTGTACATCACCACGGTAATAGTAGTGATAACATTTTTGTGGCCGTACACAAAATTCAATGTTACCGTAGTGTCGAGTTATTTCACTTCTGGTCCCTCCGTAATCGAAATGATTACAGTTGTCGTTTCATGGTTTTTCCTCAAACACATAGAGTGTAGATTCGAAACGTTAAACGACATCCTTTGGAATTGTTTTCCGGCCGGATTGGTAGCAGTGCCCGGACAATGGACGCATTCCGAAATAGCCGTATTGCTGAATAGTTTGCGTTTGTTGCACGCCGATCTATCCGAACTCCTCAAGATATTCAGTTCCGCATACGGCCCATTGCTTTTATTCTTCTTCGTATTCGCGTACGTTAAGCTTTTATTATTCTGCGTTTGGAATATTGAAAGTTATTCGTTATCGGCAATGAGAATAAGCCCTGAGGGATTGGTGTACCTAAAATTCGTGACGTTATATATATGTGGGCAAGTAATCGCGTTGATGATGTCGATTATCTTCGTGGCGTCACGTATAGAAGATAAAGTAAGAATAATTGATGACAATTTAGGGACATTTACAACGCACGTTTATTGGAACCATTCGATTCAACAATTGTCATTATGGTTTACAGAAAAGAAAGGTCGTGTCGTATTTTCGATTATGTCGTATTTCTAATTTGCCTGTTGACATCAAATTACAAGTAAATATAACTTTAATACATTAAATTCACGCATTACCGTAAATCAAATAGGCGCTAAATTTTTTTTTCTTTAATTGGACCTTAGAAGCATTGATAAATAAATAAATAAAATAAAATAAACGAAATATAAGTATTACAAAATAAAAAATTCGAGCTCCTTCTTAAATGTTGAGGTGGTCCAATATTGATGTTTCAATTCGTTCCATTTAACTGGAAAATACCGAAAAACGAATGAAACCTTAAATAAATCATCTTTCCCTTTATGTGTCTCTGATACATTTATATTAAATATTTTGCGTGGAATCTGAACCACAATTTTGACTAAACTCTTACTGTCATAGTAGTCCTACATATCTTATTTCCTGTTTATTGGATATAATAAATGTTTATTTATAATATAATAATAATTATTTATCTTATATTATTTCGATGGTGAAAATAAATATAAACGCGCTTTTCATGTCTATTCTTATTATGCCGAAAACGAATAGTTTTTTACTAATTAGATGAAAATGTTCATGAATCAAATATCATCTCTGGATTCCAACAGGATCACCGCTTACGGATTTTTCAGTATCGATTTGAAAATTGTAATGTCAGTAAGTTTTTATTACGATACTTTAATAGGTCATGAATATATATTTGTCCTACTCGTTAGTGAAATATTCAACAAGAACGATCGTTTTAAAACATATTAAGGGTTAAATAATATAGACATGTAATGGAATATCCGTATTTTTTTATATTTTCAGATTTTGGTGTTATTAATAAGTGGTTTTTCAACGATTATGTAAATGAAAAGTCACCCACTTCTTTTGCTCTTTCACAACAATTCTTTCCAATTTCTGAACAAGACGCGGAATTACACGTTGAATTAAATTTTACATCAAAAATTACGATTAATTTCCCGATCCCGTCTTATTCGTTTTATATTTCTTGAAAAAATTAACACTAATCATTAGAGATTAAGCAACGTTAGAATTATTGAATTTATTTCTAGTACCGTAGACATGCATGGAATATTAGTTTTGAACTTTAAAATCTTGGCACTCGGATACGAGTTTGTTCCTTATATTATTTTCACTATTGTGTATAATCAAAAATAAATAATAATAATAAATAATCATTATATTATCTGTGATTATACAAATAATATTTTTGTATTAAGACACGATTTTATAAATGTTTATATATAACTTGGTAACGTCGGCGTTTACGAGGATAATTGTTAGCTATCATTTTCTAATATTATTTCCTACCCCTTATTTCGCGTACATTTTTAATAATCCGTTGTCTTGTAGAAGGATAATCGTAAAGATGATCGTTTTTTTTAATTTAATCGACGTCTCGATTGTTTTTAACTCCCTACTAACGTAAGGGAATATATTAGAAGTAGTTAACGAACTCGGCGCATTTATGTTATTATATTACCGACTACTAGTCGGACCGCATAAAATATTACAATAAATTCAAGAACAAAATCGATTGGCTACACAAAAATATTGCCAAATTAGGTTTGGATAAGTAAATACGTATAGTGTATACGTTCCGCGTAATGTATTAAATGTGTAAAAATTTGCGAGAGACTTATAATTGATTGCGCTAATAAACAAGATAACGTTTCTAGACGAGGAACGGAGGTAAGCTTAGACAATTATGCTGTATAGCTCGTTTTGCAGTTTTCCCTAACGTAAACGCTTACGGATTGGTTGTGTATGTTATATTATATATGGTATATCCCATTAGGGAACAGTTTCCCTTCACCGTAGACAAGCGTTAAGTTTATCGTAGATTGAACGTATTGTATTAGATTTAATAGTATTAAATATACGCCGTTATTTTAATATTCGTTTCTTAAATGTATTACCTACAGAGAATTATATGGGTTGAATAAAAGTTTACCGTTATCGATTCTCAATCGATATCGTGGACATTTTTAGCGTACGTAACAAAATGTATTCTACGTCTCGAAGAAATTAACCATAGAAAATGGAGCGATTTATTGTGACATCATTTTGTGAGCGACACGACGGTCGGTATAAAACGTTTACATAGTTCAAATCAACGAGTAAATAAACGACAACTATTAGAACGTTCCGGTCTCAACGTGATATCGTTTAATATTTGTGTGTTTGGCAAATTTATAAAATTCGTGTTCCGTTCCGTAATATTCTCGTTAGATAGTAACTGTTAGAAGCCACCGAAAGATGACGAATATCGTCTTTATAGCAAATTTCTTGGTTCATATTGACTGTTATTTTTTTTGTGATTTATTATGATTTTTTCTGATATATAAAGAATAGAAATAATGCCGGAGATTTTGCGTTCATTGTACGCCGAACGGTCTATATTTCTCGAGGTATTCCGTTCGGGATAATGCTCGTTACGTTTAACTTTTTCGTATTCGCATACCTTTGACGTTCGATGTTCCGCAATTCAAAGGGAATTCGTTACTTTCGACAAATGTAAATGCTGACGGAATCGTCCACTAGAAATTAATGACGTTTTCTATACGCGGGCAGTCCATCGTTTTTGTGATGTCCATAGCGCGTCACGCATAGAAGACAAGGTATGAATTCAAAAACAAATTTACGAAATAATTTCCCGAAAACATTTCTCAGGAATATTCCGTTAAATATTTATCAAATTCTTTTACAGAAAAGAAAAATCGCACAGAAAAATCGACGTTTTTTACAGGCCGACAGCTCATCGTTTCCGTTATGTTCCTTGTGTGTGAATGTACGAGATACGGCGGGTTGCTACTAAGCTTCTTCGTATTCGTATTCGTCACACTTTTAACGTTATTAATGTTATTGCTCGAAAGTTATTCATTCCACGGATATCAAACGATTTCGATGGAATCGGCTATTTAGGTATCTTGAGTATATTTGTCGGCGTACAGCTCGTCGTTTTCGTGGTACCCATGATCTATCTTGAATGGCGTCGCGTATACAAGGCAAAGTAGGAAGAACTGTTGAAAAATAAATTAAACGAATTTATATACTAAGCGCGTTCGTTGGAAATATTCGATTAAATAATAATCAATGCTGTTTACAGAAAATAAAGGTCAGGTTTATATTCGATTAACTCGGATTCCTAAACTACCTGTTGATATCAAATTATACATAAAAGGACTAATTATATGTTATTAATAATTTAATTATTAATTTATTAATTAGTAGTTATTTTCTTTTGTGAATTATAGAAAAATCGATTGTCAACAAACGTGGGCAATAATCAGTTAGGTTTTAAACGTTCTTAATTTTTCGTTAATTATCGCGTGTGTATCGGTATCGATTATTCAAACAGCGCCGCCGTTCCTTATTTATAACGATCATATTTTGTCCGTGGCTCGATTGGCGAATTGACAATTATTATTCAATTACAATAGCACGTTGTAGGTCTACGCCTTGAATTTAAAAGTGACAACGAGACAGAGTTTATATATACACAATAATAATATATTATGTATTTGAGAACAACGTTCGTTTTTGTTACTATTATTGTGTTAGTACTATCGAAGAAACGCGATAATTTCTGTTCTGTCGACCTAAAAAGTGTAAACCGAATAAAACGCACGGCGTCGGACGAACATTGCCGACCTTCCAAAACGCCCTCAGCACTTTACACTATAAATAATGCCAATGTCGCTTAACATAAAATGATTGACTTCGCAAATAAATGCGTTTTGGGGTTTTTTTTTCCAGAAAAAGAAGATGGTGTCGTATTTTCGATTGTGCCGTATTTCGATTTTGCCGATAATTATAAAAACGCAAGTAAATGTATATATCTATTAATAGGTATTACCGTTATCGGGTTGACACAAACGTGTAAAACGTATATTGCGAATACCACGAGTTTGTATTCGGATAATCGATCAAGTTCGTTCACGATACGACGATAAAACAAACAGAGCACGACGGCCCCATAGTGTGAAACGTTCGTTGACGAATATTTGTTAACAGTTGTCCGGGGCGGTAAAAGTTTAAAACAAAAATATCGTTACGAGTTACTTGGTGTCGTTATATTACATATCATCAATATTAGCGATTTATTTACACAATATCGTATCGGTAACGAGTGATATCGGTTTATTACGTTTAAACGTTGTATAACCGAAACATCGTTCCCCTGCATAGGTAAAACTGTTCATGAACCAAATATCATTTTCCGAATCCAGTGAAATCACCGCTTACGGATTTTTCAGCATCAATTCGAATCTGATCATATCGGTACGTGATGGGTCCTTAAATCGAATAAATTAAACGTAATTCCGAAACACCGTTCGCGTTTGCAGATACTGGTATTACTAATCACCGGATTCGCGACATTGCTACAGATGAAAG